>WNGS01011005.1:0-10977 GCA_020271785.1 Procambarus virginalis
CCTCGCAAGTGACATGAGCTACAACTCATCTCTAGGCTGCCTTTAACTCATTTTAAACAAATATATTGAATATTATTTCGCAATTCGAGAACAACATCCATTTATTTGTGAACTTTTGATGGAAATTTCGCGTCAGAAGCGTAGAGCTACATGTTATGCTACATAATAGAGCCTACTTGTTATGCTACATAATAGAGCCTACTTGTTATGCTACATATAGATCCTACATGTTAGGCTACACAACAGAGCCTACATGTTAGGCTACACAACAGAGCCTACATGTCAGGCTACACAACAGAGCCTACTTGTTATGCTACATAACAGAGCCTACTTGTCACGCTACACAACAGAGCCTACATTTGGCTACACAACAGAGCCTACATGTTAGGCTACACAACAGAGCCTACATGTCAGGCTACACAACAGAGCCTACATGTCAGGCTACACAACAGAGCCTACATGTCAGGCTACACAACAGAGCCTACATGTGAGGCTACACAACAGAGCCTACATGTCAGGCTACACAACAGAGCCTACATGTCAGGCTACACAACAGAGCCTACATGTCAGGCTACACAACAGAGCCTACATGTCAGGCTACACAACAGAGCCTACATGTCAGGCTACACAACAGAGCCTACATGTTAGGCTACACAACAGAGCCTACATGTCAGGCTACACAACAGAGCCTACATGTCAGGCTACACAACAGAGCCTACATGTCAGGCTACACAACAGAGCCTACATGTTAGGCTACACAACAGAGCCTACATGTCAGGCTACACAACAGAGCCTACATGTCAGGCTACACACACAGCCTACATGTCAGGCTACACAACAGAGCCTACATGTCAGGCTACACAACAGAGCCTACATGTTAGGCTACACAACAGAGCCTACATGTCAGGCTACACAACAGAGCCTACATGTCAGGCTACACACCGAGCCTACATGTCAGGCTACACAACAGAGCCTACATGTCAGGCTACACAACAGAGCCTACATGTCAGGCTACACAACAGAGCCTACATGTCAGGCTACACAACAGAGCCTACATGTCAGGCTACACAACAGAGCCTACATGTCAGGCTACACAACAGAGCCTACATGTTAGGCTACACAACAGAGCCTACATGTCAGGCTACACAGTTGCAGCAGTACCGGCGGCACGTTTTTAATAAGTGGAAAAATATTGTACACAGCTATTTCATAAGAATTTAATATACACGTTATAAATTGGTGCCAGCCTGAGTATATGTGGACATTAACGAGGGTGTTGAGAGAGTGCCTGTGTGCGACCTGGCACTGGGGCGGGTATACGGTGTCCTATGAAGACAGGGGTTTAGGGCCCACGACCATCATCCCGCCCACGTGAGACAGTTGTAGAAGCAAGTGGTAGACATGTGGTATTAACACAGCCAGCCCGTCCTCCTAAAGTTCCCCCCTAACGTTAAGAAAAGGGTCACTGTAAAATGCCCTCTCCTAACCTGCCAGAGGACCCACAACAGAAAACGGGAGAGTATCTCACTTTGGCTTCACTCATAAGCTTGGTCGTGGAGAGAGAGGCTTCACTTGTGGCTTGGGCGGTGAGTGAGGGAGGCTTCACTAGTAGTCTGGACTGTGAGTGAGGGAGGCTTCACTTGTGGTCTGGACGGTGAGTGAGAGAGGCTTCACTTGTGGTCTGGACGGTGAGTGAGGGAGGCTTCACTAGTGGTCTGGACTGTGAGTGAGTGAGGCTTCACTAGTGGTCTGGACTGTGAGTGAGGGAGGCTTCACTAGTGGTTTGGACTGTGAGTGAGGGAGGCTTCACTAATGGTCTGGACTGTGAGTGAGAGAGGCTTCACTAGTGGTCTGGACTGTGAGTGAGGCTTCACTAGTGGTCTGGACTGTGAGTGAGTGAGGCTTCACTAGTGGTCTGGACTGTGAGTGAGGGAGGCTTCACTTGTGGTCTGGACTGTGAGTGAGGGAGGCTTCACTTGTGGTCTGGACTGTGAGTGAGTGAGGCTTCACTAGTGGTCTGGACGGTGAGTTAGAGAGGCTTCACTAGTGGTCTGGACTGTGAGTGAGTGAGGCTTCACTAGTGGTCTGGACGGTGAGTGAGAGAGGCTTCACTTGTGGTCTGGACGGGGAGTGAGTGAGGCTTCACTAGTGGTCTGGACTGTGAGTGAGGGAGGCTTCACTTGTGGTCTGGACGGTGAGTGAGAGAGGCTTCAATTGTGGTCTGGACGGTGAGTGAGAGAGGCTTCACTTGTGGTCTGGACGGGGAGTGAGTGAGGCTTCACTAGTGGTCTGGACTGTGAGTGAGGGAGGTTTCACTTGTGGTCTGGACGGGGAGTGAGTGAAGCTTCACTAGTGGTCTGGACGGTGAGTGAGGGAGGCTTCACTTGTGGTCTGGACTGTGAGTGAGTGAGGCTTCACTAGTTGTCTGGACGGTGAGTGAGGGAGGCTTCACTTTTGGTCTGGACGGTGAGTGAGGGAGGCTTCACTTGTGGTCTGGACGGTGAGTGAGTGAGGCTTCACTAGTGGTCTGGACGGTGAGTGAGGGAGGCTTCACTTGCGGTGTGGACTGTGAGTGAGGGAGGCTTCACTTGTGGTGTGGACTGTGAGTGAATGAGGCTTCACTAGTGGTCTGGACTGTGAGTGAATGAGGCTTCACTAGTGGTCTGGACGGTGAGTGAGGGAGGCTTCACTTGTGGTCTGGACTGTGAGTGAGGGAGGCTTCACTAGTGGTCTGGACTGTGAGTGAGGGAGGCTTCACTAGTGGCCTTGACAGTGAGTGAGGCTTCACTAGTGGTCTGGGCGGTGAGTGAGGGAGGCTTCACTAGTGGTCTGGGTGGCGAGTGAGGGAGGCTTCACTAGTGGTCTAGGCGGTGAGTGAGGGATGCTTCACTAGTGGTCTGGACGGTGAGTGAGGGAGGCTTCACTAGTGGTCTGGGCGGTGAGTGAGGGAGGCTTCACTAGTGGTCTGGACGGTGAATGAGGGAGGCTCACTCTGGACGGTGAGTGAGGGAGGCTTCACTAGTGGTCTGGACGGTGAGTGAGAGAGGCTTCACTAGTGGTCTGGGCGGTGAGTGAGAGAGGCTTCACTAGTGGTCTGGACGGTGAGTGAGGGAGGCTTCACTAGTGGTCTGGGCGGCGAGTGAGGGAGGCTTCACTAGTGGTCTAGGCGGTGAGTGAGGGATGCTTCACTAGTGGTCTGGACGGTGAGTGAGGGAGGCTTCACTAGTGGTCTGAGCGGTGAGTGAGGGAGGCTTCACTAGTGGTCTGGACGGTGAATGAGGGAGGCTTCACTAGTGGTCTGGACGGTGAGTGAGGGATGCTTCACTAGTGGTCTGGACGGTGAGTGAGGGAGGCTTCACTAGTGGTCTGGACGGTGAGTGAGGGAGGCTTCACTAGTGGTCTGGACGGTGAGTGAGGTTTCACTTCACCCACACAGATGGTAACTGTCAACGTTCCGTCATAAATATAGTGAAACATTGTTGTCTATATCAATATTATTTATTCATTATAAATATACTGAACGAAGCTGATAAATTTACTAATATTTATTCATCCCTCAACGACTCTGCAGCTCTGAGTTCAAAAAACTTTTTACGGGCTCACCATAGCCCGTGCTACTTGGAACTTCTTGTTCCAGTTAGCGAATCTTTAACAACAACAACAACAGCTCTGAGTTTAATGATTTATGGCATATATAATACAACAGCTGGCAAGGCTCTCTGCCTTGTTTGACCAGCCTGGTAAACACCTCGTCCGGGCAGGGGGCACTTGCTTGCCTTTCATTTTTGTATTGGTTGAATTGCGTCTTCCCTGATAACGACTGAACTACTTAACCTGGCCTCTTCACCCACCTATGTAGATTGTTTGAAGGCATTATGTTAAGTTTTTCTCTAGTAAATACAGACGAATTATTTATTTAAACTACTAGTCATTTCTTTGTCATTGTCAGTTATCTGACCTGTCTCAGTATTTGTTGGACCTGTCTTTACCCAGGTCTTTGTACAAATCCTTAAAAATCCCTTTAGGATTTGTCTTTGTTTGGCCTGCTGGGCCAACTTCCGAGTTTATGTTTCCTTTCTGCGATGCCCAATCGATTGGACTTGAGAGTAAAGCGACGGTCTCGCTTCATGCAGGTCAGCGTTCAATCCCAGACCATCCAAAAGGTTGGGCACCATTCCTTTCCCCCGTCCAATCCCAAATCCTAATCCTTATCCCTTCCAAGGGGCTATATAGTCGCAATCTCTGGGCGTTTCTCCTGGTAGTTCCACTTCCCTTCCATTTCTGCCTTAGGTGTTTCATGTTTAATATTTATAACTCGTTTGACACCCTCCCATGGTAAGGACTGTCTTCCACAAGACCAGACACCCTCCCATGTTAAGGTCTGTCTCCCACAAGACCAGACACCCTCCCATGTTAAGGACTGTCTTCCACAAGACCAGACACCCTCCCATGGTAAGGACTGTCTCCCACAAGACCAGACACCCTCCCATGTTAAGGACTGTCTCCCACAAGACCAGACACCCTCCCATGTTAAGGACTGTCTTCCACAAGACCAGACACCCTCCCATGTTAAGGTCTGTCTCCCACAAGACCAGACACCCTCCCATGTTAAGGACTGTCTTCCACAAGACCAGACACCCTCCCATGGTAAGGACTGTCTTCCACAAGACAGACACCCTCCCATGGTAAGGTCTGTCTCCCACAAGAAATTCCTTAGTCCATCAAAATCAGATTTTCGGAAATCTGGCGCCTTAACAGGATTTTCTGTTACACATCTGTTCCATTCTATGTTAAATCTGATTACCTTGTCATCACTTTTCGCTATCAGTCTGTTCAGAGCTCCATGTGCTCTGAGAGAGCCATTCGTTATCAACTCTACTTCTTGGAAGACTTCACGCTCCCATTACATGTGTTTGTTACCCCATATATATATATATATATATATATATATATATATATATATATATATATATATATATATATATATATATATATATATATATATATATATATATATATATATATACGACCAATCATATATATATATGATTCGTGGGTGTATTTCCTTGACATTTCTGGTTTTCTCCGTGAAGAATCTTACCGATCACAGTGGAATCGGATCTGCTACATGATGTCATAACATTATGTCATAACGCATTACCTGAATTTACCTGAAGGCCACTAACACTAGTGGCCTCGACGAGGACAGGAAGCCAACGGCTTGTCGAAATTTCCCCCCCCCCCACTCCCCCATTTGCATTGATGATCTTTTTCAATTGTTATATTGTTAAAGCTTAACAGTTTACTTTTAGGCATTTACGGCTTCGGCGGGTAGGTGGTTCCATGGGCTAATAACCCTTGCAATGATTTCGGGGCTCAACGCCTTCGCGGCCCAGTCCTCAACCAGGCCTTCACCCTGTGGGTGAAAAAGCAGTTACGAGCGCTTGTACATCTCGTTTGATCTCGTTTGATTTCATTTGATCTCGTTTGATCTCGTTTGATCTCGTTTGATTTCATTTGATCTCGTTTGATTTCGTTTGATGTCGTTTGATTTCGTTTGATCTCGTCACATCTCACAGATCGAACACATCCCATCTCAGGCGATGCTGTCGCAGATGAACGATGCTCGCTGTGTTAACGAAGTAACGTAATGTAAATTACAAAAGAAGTTTTAATACATTTATTTTTAATTTTAATTAGTAATGTGTACCTTGATGCCCCATTTTTTTAATTTTGTAAAATGCTTACACAATAAATAATGTTGAAGATAGAGATTTTGCATTAATGAACTTCACCCGTTTTAGATTATCTAATTGTTTGTGTAGATTGTCTAGCAAACAAACAAAGCTTGTTTGAAACAAGCAAAGCTTGTTCGAAAGAAAGAACAAGCTCATGTGCCCCTGGGTACACCACAACAGCTTCCTTGACCACCTCTGTTCAGTTTTACTCCCCCCCCTCTCTCTCACCCACATTTCCAATGCATTACGTAAGAAACATAATGGATGATTTATTTAAATATAGTATAAAATAGGGACGTAGATATGACAAGGATGTTGAGTTTTTTCTTCTATATTAAACAAAATCTGTACCACCAATTTACTAACATGATTGAACAATGAACAACAATTGTGATTCTGAACTAAATTTCATTGTGGCTCTGACAGAGACACGCAAAACCTCAGACGATCAATATATTATAGTGATCACGCGATTACACACAGACATCACACTAACGTGATTCATCACATGAACAAATCCACACGGGCCGTGACCAGGATTCGAATTAAGGCAGCGTCTGGGACGCTCCCGGACGCAGGTTCGAATCCTCGTCACGGCCTTTGTGGATTTGTTCATGATCACGCTATATTATGTGTGGAATTGTGTGACCTTTGACCTTCCAGCTGCTCCTGACCACTAGACACACGAGCAGCTGCAAGCTTCTCACCTACACATGCCAAGATAAACACAGATAATGTTGATAAAATATATTGTAGCTTGATTTAATTAAAACAAAATTGTATTTCGTGTTTTGATTATTTCAAGATACATTGTTTGTTTTGATTATTTTGATGTATTTCGTCTACGTTGAGTTGCGTCTACGTCGTTATTCAGTATCGTATCACAGCTGCTTTCTGTTTTGTGATCTATGTTAATAATCCTCGTGGGTAAATACCGGTTTGGAAATAGGGTTGTTCTCTTGAACAAATAACCGGGTACAGTTAATGATGTGGGGTCACTTAATTGTTTCTAGCGTAGGTTAGACATATGAAAGCGTTTGGGTGGATATAACTTGAGAGCTGTAAATTGTTTATGTATTAAATGGTTAGAAATGGGAAATATAGCATATGTTATGATAGCAGGCGGGCTGTCCACCTTGCTGACACCATGTTATGATAGCAGGCGGGCTGTCCGCCTTGCTGACACCATGTTATGATAGCAGGCGGGCTGTCCTCCTTGCTGACACCATGTTATGATAGCAGGCGGGCTGTCCGCCTTGCTGACACCATGTTATGATAGCAGGCGGGCTGTCCGCCTTGCTGACACCATGTGTGGGTGTTGGCAGCTAAGCTAAGCTTGTTCCCTCTTGTCAGGGAGCTGTGAGTGTGGGAGAGGTTCTTCACATGTACTTCAGCACATATGGATGTCTATAGATGAATACTGTGTACCAGTCACATATACACACTTGTGTGTATATGTGACTGTTACAGCAATATCATACTCAGATGTTTGTGTACATGTTAAGATGTTCTAGTTAAAGGTAAAGCTTTATTATTGTTTTATTTTATAGATGTTAATATTTGCTTGAAGATATCCAGGCCTTGGACAATACTCCCAAGACGACACTGTCCAGGCCTTGGACAATACTCCCAAGACGACACTGTCCGGACCTTGGACAATACTCCCAAGACGACACTGTCCAGGCCTTGGACAATACTCCCAAGACGACACTGTCCGGACCTTGGACAATACTCCCAAGACGACACTGTCCGGACCTTGGACAATACTCCCAAGACGACACTGTCCGGACCTTGGACAATACTCCCAAGACGACACTGTCCGGACCTTAGACAATACTCCCAAGACGACACTGTCCGGACCTTGGACAATACTCCCAAGACGACACTGTCCGGACCTTGGACAATACTCCCAAGACGACACTGTCCAGGCCTTGGACAATACTCCCAAGACGACACTGTCCAGACCTTGGACAATACTCCCAAGACGACACTGTCCAGACCTTGGACAATACTCCCAAGACGACACTGTCCGGACCTTGGACAATACTCCCAAGACGACACTGTCCAGACCTTGGACAATACTCCCAAGACGACACTGTCCAGACCTTGGACAATACTCCCAAGACGACACTGTCCAGACCTTGGACAATACTCCCAAGACGACACTGTCCAGACCTTGGACAATACTCCCAAGACGACACTGTCCGGACAGCACGGCGTTAAGACCAACCAGTACATGAAAGTCAATCCATAACATCGTTGTCATGGTAACGTCTGTCAACAGAGAATGGTTAAATTAAATATAATAAAACAATAAAGTCTCCCCGTTAAGGCGATACACAAATAATGAAAATTTTATGATAAAAATATAACATTTATTGCAATACTAAACAAATAATAACGTGAGCATTTCCGACGCTTTAATACTTCAGTTAATGACAAATATCTACCAACTACTAACGATAACGATCACATAAACATGACGTGCGGGTCCACGTTCGATCCCTCGATGACCCGATTGGTCGGGTACCGTTCCTTCCCGCCGTCCAATCCCAGTCCCTTGTCCTCACAAACCTTCCAGGAATGATATAGTCATACTGGCTTAGCGCTTTCTCCTTAATACCTCCTCCTTTGTCCAAGGACAAAATTACCTTTGGCCTTTTCCTAGTGACGTAGGCGTCAATAGAACAATTAGTCACGCTGAAAGGCTGAGATAAGACTTATTTTGTCCGATTCTTTGTTCTTTGCTCAAAGTTTTTGAAAGTTTGCGAAGAACACACCAAGCTAATTACTCACGGCCCTCAGAGACCGCCGCCCTCTAAACTTTTGAGAATTGGCTGATGGAGCAGACAGCTCCTGCTGGGATACACGGGGATACATGGGACGGGAGCTGGGATACACGAGGATACACGGGACGGGAGCTGGGATACACGGGGATACATGGGACGGGAGCTGGGATACACGGGGATACATGGGACGGGAGCTGGGATACACGGGGATACATGGGACGGGAGCTGGGATACATGGGACGGGAGCTGGGATACACGGGGATACATGGGACGGGAGCTGGGATACACGGGGATACATGGACGGGAGCTGGGATACACGGGATACATGGGACGGGAGCTGGGATACACGGGATACATAGGACGGGAGCTGGGATACACGGGGATACATGGGACGGGATCTGGGATACACGAGGATACATGGGACGGAAGCTGGGATACACGGGACGGGAGCTGGGATACATGGGACGGGAGCTGGGATACACGGGACGGGAGCTGGGATACATGGGACGGGAGCTGGGATACACGGGACGGGAGCTGGGATACATTGGACGGGAGCTCGGATACACGAGGATACACGGGACGGGAGCTGGGATACACGGGGCGGGAGCTGGGATACACGGGACGGGAGCTGGGATACATGGAACGGGAGCTGGGATACACGGGACGGGAGCTGGGATACATTGGACGGGAGCTCGGATACACGAGGATACACGGGACGGGAACTGGGATACACGGGGCGGGAGCTGGGATACACGGAACGGAAGTTGGGATACACGGAACGGAAGTTGGGATACACGGGACAGAAGCTGGGATACACGGGACAGGAACTGGGATACACGGGACAGAAACTGGGATACACGGAGCCGAAGCTGGGATACACGGGACAGAAACTGGGATACACGGAGCCGAAGCTGGGATACACGGGACAGAAGCTGGGATACACGGGACAGAAGCTGGGATACAAGAGGCAGGACAATACAGGTCAAAACATTTCTACATGAATGCACATCTCACTTGCAGGAAAATAATGCTTGTGCTCGAAAATCATACATATGTCAGCTGTATGATGTACAGAGCAACAAAATTGTCTACGTAGTAAATAAGTATACATGACGACAAAGTAATATATAAAACACAGTGTAATACATGGCAGCAAGCACGAACATTATAACATTAAAATAGTGAACATTGAACAATTTACAGATGGTAGAAAATGTTACACATTGTAACACATTAATTGAAGCAATATCATACATTTTGAAGCAATATCATACGCAGTACAGCAATATCATACACATTGCAGCAATATCATACACATTGCAGCAATATCATACACATTGCAGCAATATCATACACAAACATTGCAACAGAACAATATACACGTCAAAAAGTAAATTAAGTAAAAAAAAGTTGGCTATTTATGTCATTTGTTAGTTTTATTTGTGAAAGTTTAAAGAGCTAAAACTGCACTTTTTCTCTTCAGTTATCTAAAACATTGTGTAGGTTCTATATTTTATTGAATATTCTTTTGCTGTTCAATATTTCCTTATTCCTCATTCGTGTAAAAGATTTTGATTTGCTGGAGTTTCAATATGATTTGGTCGCTGCAGTCTGTTGCCAAACAGCGTTCTATATTATATATATATATATATATATATATATATATATATATATATATATATATATATATATATATATATATATATATATATATATATGTATATATGTCGTACCTAGTAGCCAGAACGCACTTCTCACCTACTATGCAAGGCCCGAGTGCCTAATAAGCCAAGTTTTCTGAATATATTTTCTCTAATTTTTTTCTTATGAAATGATAAGCTACCCATTTCATTACGTATGAGGTCCATTTTATTTTATTGGAGTAAAATTAACGTAGATATGACCCGAACCTAACCAACCCTACCTAACCTAACCTAACCTATCTTTATAGGTTAGGTCAGGTTAGGTAGCCGAAAATGTTAGGTTAGGTTAGGTTACCTAACCTAACCTAACCTATCTTTATAGGTTAGGTTAGGTTAGGTAGCCGAAAATGTTAGGTTAGGTTAGGTTAGGTAGGTAGTCGAAAAAACATTAATTCATGAAAACTTGGCTTATTAGGCAAATCGGGCCTTGCATAGTAGGCCGAGAAGTGCATTCTGGCTATTAGGTGCGACATATATATATATATATATATCTATATATATATATATATATATATATATATATATATATATATATATATATATATATATATATATATATATATATATATGCAATTGACGATCACTAAACACTGATCATTTGTATGCGGAAAACCACAAAGAAATGGAGAAGAGAGATGAACGTTTCGACTCGCGAAAGTCGTTGTCAACGTCAACATCGTCTGATGTTGACAACGACTTTCGCGAGTCGAAACGTTCATCTCTCTTCTCCATTTCTTTGTTGTTTTT
>WNGS01011008.1:15096-38087 GCA_020271785.1 Procambarus virginalis
AAAATGTAATTTTTCCCAACACTATTAATTTATTCTTGTGCCTCATTAATATTTGTATTACCTTAGAATCTGATAATTGAAAGGGAAATAATGTAAATAAGTCATGCTAAAAAACTTCATAAATGAGAGATTATATTTGTATAGCTAAAATATGTACAATCGTAGCTCAAACTAGTTTAATATCGCATCAAATATTTAAATTATTTAATTAAAATTACAAAAAGCATTTGAAAAAGCAGTGACGATATCTTGTAAAATGATATCATAACTGAAACGTTTTCTTGTTTGGAAAATGACCACCTCGACCAGGTTTTTCGCTTCTTTGCAGGATTGGCACGAGCTCTGGCTCGAGCTCCTTCCTTCTTCTTTAGCTTTAGCTGCGCTTCCTCTTCCTCTCCTTCAACAATTCACAGTTCTGCATCAATGTCCTTTACCTTTAATTTCCCTTGCAAAGTTTCCATAACTAGTTTGTTGAAATCTTCTTCCTTCTTGAAGCGTATGTAGCCCTTGGGTATACCATGGCTGCCATACCACACACCCCTATGATTCGTGGCTTGAGGCACTTATTAACAAATTTGTTTTAATAAAACTAATAACTCAATACAAGACTTTACCTTAAAATATGTAAAAACTCCCAGCCTATGTTCTGGCCTCCTTGGGGTAGTGGTCCCACCTTCCTGGCCCCTGGCCCTCCTTGGGGTAGTGGTCCCACCTTCCTGCCCTGGCCTCCTTGGGGTAGTGGTCCCACCTTCCTGCCCCTGGCCTCCTTGGGGTAGTGGTCCCACCTTCCTGCCCCTGGCCTCCTTGGGGTAGTGGTCCCACCTTCCTGCCCCTGGCCTCCTTGGGGTAGTGGTCCCACCTTCCTGCCCCTGGCCTCCTTGGGGTAGTGGTCCCACCTTCCTGCTCTGGCCGCCAAAGCCACACTGCTCAAATTCGTTCATCTCCCAAGCAAGCCGACCTTGGCTGGTTACCAACTAGTTGACATAGTTCCTTAACAAAGTTAAATCATCTGCACTTGGCCAATTAAGGGATTGAATCTTTACACTTAAATGATGGTTAATTACGTGGGCAAATGAACAAAGTATTTATTGAACAAAATTACTGATAGTAACATGAAATTCTCTAAATTAATGAATTAATAAACAAGGGAGCATGTGGCAAACTACAGCTGACTGAGAGAACATCTTGACCTGAGCTGAGGGTGACTCGTTGCAATGGTGCCAAATCAACAAGTGCCAATACCAACAAGTACAAATACTATGAACTCATTATCACATCCTTCCGATTCTACCATCACTTTGAAAAGAACTATGTATTTCCTTGCTTAGTGAATAGCTTGGTACAAGCCCCAGATATACAATACTCTCTCTAAATTAAGTGGTACACTTACACATGGCATTATTACTTTGTGGGTAAACTTGGAGGGGGGAAGGCGGCCTCGCTAGCGACCTGACCTAGGGTCAGTGGTGACAGCTCACCAAATGACAAGCCGCCTATGTACTAAATGAACCGGAAGACAACTTACATGACTCCATAAAACTCTTCACTCCTCCAACATACAATACAGTCTCCTCAAACTATTCTCTACAAGGCAACATCGTAAGACAAAACTTTCCAATTACATCATCGAAAAATATCTTCCCCTAACACTGATGTGTTGTATCAAACCCAGGACAAAAGTTCCCTCTCACAGCAACTAACGTGCAGGCGCGCAAACGCATCTATAAGAATTCAACTTATTTAGAATTATCTGTATATATTTTTGTCAATTATCAAAATAATGGATGCCTTAAAGTTGTAGATAGATAATGCACAGATATAATTGAAGAAAGGCACATCCTGTCATAAATGTCTAAGGCTTCTGTGCCCAGTAATGTTTGCATGTCGGTGATTTTAGGTTGCTAGAATAAACATGTGAAATGGTGCTTAACTGAACTTAAAATAGTTTCACTATTGGAGTTAAAGTAGTTTGGAGCAAAAAAATTTTTCCAAGTAACATGGAGACTCGAGTAAATCATATAAAAATTGGGAATAAGCCAGGGAACGGTGATCGTAAATAATTAGGATTACTATCCATCATTTAAGCATCAAGACGAACGCTTAGCAAGAAAAATTCGCTAAGCACTCGTCTTTATGCTAAATATACTCGTACCCGAACTTAACGTAACCTATATAACAAAATTGTTAATGTTTCAATATTGTAACTTTTCGTATATAACAACTTCATGCACATAAAACTAATAGTTTGTATAACATATTATACTAGAATAACTTTGCAACATTGTGTTTAACAATCTTAATAAGAGAACAGTACATACAAAGAGAAACAAAAGGTAATCCTACTGTTTTGTAGTAACTTCACTAAAGGCATTAACTACGCTGTCAAAACGTATCTACAATATAATTTACTATGTCATACTGTTAATGTTACTAAGCATGTCTGTTAAGACTTTTCACCGTAACAAACACTCCTCCTTTACCAACATGACCGTTTTTGTGTAGTAACAAAACTGTCATCATCTTGCAGTAATATACCTAAACTAAGGTGTCTAATAATTCATATCTAAACTAGCGGGGCATGGGAGGGTTGTCGACCATCGCTGCGTCAAGTATCTGGTCTAACATGCCTCTGATGCCCAGCAGGTGAGGTACATATTGAGCAGAACCCGGGATCTGCTGCCCTCTGGCGTTGACCTGAAGCTCCCGGTGTAAGCTTCATGAAGCTTGGAAGGCCGGGGATGGGGGCCTGTGTTCGTGGGAGTGTGATGATGGCAGGGATGGAATAGGCTGACTTTTCATAGTCTGTGGTTTATCAGGTAGTACAGTTTGCTTGCTTCATGGGCCTGTCCAGCACAGGCGATTATTTGGAATATTTTCATAGTGGTGTGCAAACTGCGTTGTGAACACTGGTCATCTGAAAAGCTGCAAGCTGGAATTATGGAGTAAAACAGGACAAACACTGGGGGCATAGAAAGACCAGAACGGTATTCATCTTTGCCGGCTGGGTTATGTCACATTTGTTCTTTACAATCAAGACCGAAAAGGAGTCCCTTTAAATAAGTTAAAATGTCTCCCCGTCAAAATACAATAAATCGATAATCTGTAGAACACTGTCCAAAAACAGCACATTGTCTACCAGGTCTAATTGTATTTGACTCAATTGGCTTATGGGGTTGAGCATCGCCTCTTTAGTCCCAACATTTAGATTAGTTGTTTAATGTTGTGCATTCACTCTTTTTCCCAACCCGTCTTCGCCTAAAGTCCATTACATCCAGCAGCCCGTCCTCCAAACAAAGACCCAAAAGTGATTCCATGCACCTGCCAAACCACCTGTTTGTGAATGAAAAACGGTTAATGCAAGACTCGCAACTGATTTCGTTAGAACACTTCCGGAACAAGTGTTTTACTGACGAATTTTGTTCGAACCACAACGCTGTAAATGCTTCACCCACGTACTACAAATACAAATAATTGCCAGCAGAACCTAGAGGAGGACGAGCTGTTTGGAGGACGGGATGTTTTTCCTTGTTTAGGCATGAAACTATCGATTTATGATTGAAAACTTCCTCTAGTTAATTCCCCTCAATTACAATACTTCAGACAGAAAACAACCAGACATCTGTTACTGATCCATGAACAAATCCACAGGCGCCGTGATGAACGTTCGAACCCATGGACTGGGTGTTCCCGGCACGCTCTAGTCGACTGTGCCACGACATGGTCAAACGAATGGCAATCTGGGGTACAGCTACACCCACTTGGATTCCCGAGGTTTCCACTGAAGCCAAACTAGGGTTTCACACATTTCGCCCCCATGCACTCTGGTTATGTCGTCCTGTAGTTCTACCTCTGACGCCCATCTTTCAGTGCAGAGAGAAATCACATTATCGTGATATATCAAGTAACAAATCTAGTCGTGTGGATGTGTTCATTGATGTATCACGATAATGTGATTACTGTGAACTGATCCATGTTTCCAGTTTAGTTATGGCATTAATGTGGACGTTATTACTATTTCAGTTGCCCTTTGTACCTTGTACACCCTTCTTATACCTACGGGATTTTTCTTTTAATGTAATGAGGTCCAACTCTTCCTACACAGCTCAGTCCCCTTAGCTCAAGAACCATTTTTTTTATAAACACCTTTTCTAGTTTTGTTTTGAATTTCTTCAACCAGGGTTTGCATGCCATGGCAGCATACTTGTTTTTTCTTTTATTAACAAGCTTAGGTATACACAGCAATGTGCTGTTACCCAAGTCTATATGAAGAATTAGAGTAGATAAAAAAACTAGCAATAAGTTCATCTAATATTCGCATCTCACAGGATCGTTAGTAATACATGGAATCGGGAGAGAAAATACCTGCCTCTACTAAAAATATATTATTTTCAAAATAGTAACACTGATTTTCATAAGCGCTGAATCACTGAAATATTATAATTATTTTTTATCGGTTTCTAAAATGTCCAGTTCGAATAATGTTTATTTTTATTATAACATAGATATACACAGCAATGTGCTGCTACCCTATTCTGTATGAAATGTTATATAGTGTAGATAAAAGAAACAGCTACCAGCTCATCCAACATACCCTACCTCACAGGAAGGTCAGTCATACATGGAATCAGGAGAGAACATGAAATGTAAGGCTGATCTATTAGCTTCCACTAGCAAAATCTGGGTCAGACTGATGACAAGATCTCACAAAGCACGTATAGTGGTCTAAAGGGTCATTTATAAAACATTTTTAAGAATAATCAGAAGTTTGGTAGTATGTCTTACATAGGCATTGTTATTCGGCTGAGTGCGCATTTTTTTTTTTTAATCTAGAGTATTTCAGCAGTGGGAAGTTGCCTTCTCTTAATCGTATATAGTATTCGAGACTGCCTTGCTTGAATTCCCGTTTCATAACCATGATGATAATTAATAATAATAATTTTATTCAGGTAAAAATTCATTCATTCAAAATGAGTTACAAACAGAATGTTGGATTTCTTGATAAGCGCTAGTATATCCTATGCCTAAAGGCACTAATGTACACAGCGTTTCGGGCAAGATGTGGGAAAAATACTTAGACTAAAACTTGAAACTAATTGAGATCAAATGCGTAAATTGAATTGAAAAAGGGGAAACAAATAAGTGATAAGAATTACATGATGGATGGAACAACAAAAATTGAAACAGATCAGCACAATTAAATTTATCTATATAAACAGACGACTCAAATACATGTGGATATCAATATACATGGTGGATATCAATATACATGGTGGATATCAATATACATGGTGGATATCAACAGATATATACAAGTTGGTTAACAATCAATATTTGAAAATAGCAAGACATAGGTTGACATTTAAGGAGTAAGGTAGGTAACATGGAGTTTATTAGGTAGTACTTAGTTTTTATCTTATACTGGTCGAGAAAGGGACAGTCTTTGACGTGATGGGGAAGATCATTCTATGTTCTGGGTCTCCTTGATTTGCGAAGCATTTCTAGTTTGGTTAACTTGCACTCTTGAAATATCAAATAGGTAATTGTTTTTAGTGTGGTTACCTTGCCATGATTCCGGAGCTTAGCGTCCACGCGGCCCGGTCCTCGACCAAGCCGCCTGGTTGCTGGACTGGTCAACTAGACTGTTTGTGGCGACTGCTCGCAGCCTGACTTATGAATCGCAGCCTAGTTGATCAGGTATCCTTTGGAGGTGTTTATCAAGCACTCTTGAACACTGCAAGGGTCGGCTATTTATATCCATTGTGTTGAAGTGTTGGTGAATAGTCTCGGGCTTCTGATGTTGATAGAGCTCTCTCTGAGTACCTATTGCACCGCTGCTTTTCAACGTGGGTATTCTGCACATCCTGCTATCCTCTGGTCTCATATGGTGTTATTTCTGTGTGCCGGTTTGGGACCAACCCCTTTAGAATTTTCCACGTGTAGATTATTACGTATCTCTCTCATCTGAGCTCAAGAGAATACAGATTTAGATATTTTAGTTCCCAATAGTTTAGACGTTTTTACCGAGTGGATTCTCGCAGTAAAGGATCTCTACACGCTCTCCAGGTTAGCAGTTTCACCAGCTTTGAAAGGGGCAGTCATTGTGCAACAGTATTCAACTCTAGAGAGCACTACCAGCTTGAAGAGTATCAACATTAGATTAGCACCTGTCGGTTTTCTTGCAGTTGTGACGGCTATTTTGTGTTCTTTAAAGATATCTTCCGACATGCGTACATCCAAATCATTTACATTACCTTTTCGTTCAATGTTATGATTTGACTGTTTTGTTCATGGTATCTTTTATGTATTTTATTTTTTTCGGTAGCGCATGTGCAGGAACTTCATTAAATACCATATTATTTTCTGTAGCCTATAGAAAGTCCTGATTTAAATCTGATTGAAGGTTTGCCATGTCCTCCATGTTGTCTACTCATAAAAATGTCATCTGCGAAGGATGATACAGTACTATAGATTGTGTCCTTGTCTATGTCCGATTTGAGGTTGTGAAAAAGTCCTGGAGCAAGCAGAGTACCCTGGAGGACTGAGATCCTCAAGGTTGATGGTCCGGGTTTTATTTTGTTGACTATTACATATTGGGTTTTGTTAAAGTGTAGATCCATTTGCCTATTTTCTCCAGTAATTCCTCTTGAACTTACTTTTTTTTATTATATGTGCGGTGACTTAATATCTAACATATTCACATATTTAAGTAAAGGGGGGGGGGCGAGTGCTGTCTATGGCCAGAGTTTGTTGTTGTTTAATAGCAGATTTGTGTTGAGCCCCAAGCACCACGGGATTGAGAGCAGGCCATTTGCTTTGGGTGTGTAAAAATGACCTGCCATCCTAAAAAAAACTTCTAGATAACATGACGCATGACCGGAAAACATCGTTCATTTAAAGCCTCCCAGCCATCCAGAAAGAGTGAGAAACGAACAATAATAATTCTAGTAGACCAGGGGACGGAGACTATAGTCAGGGAGGAAACTGAAGCAGATATTCAGGAAGTTGAAACTCTTCAGTATGTCCGGATGTAGACGACAGTTGACAGTGTAACAGACAGCACTGACAGCTCGATAGGTACAGACACTACAATGGTCCCCAATAGAGCGAGTCAGACCAGGAGGAGAGACGTGCAAATTTTATTTAAAGGGCATATGCAGACAGATATGCTGGTAATAAGAGAAGATTAGAATGCAGTTACCACCATCCCAATTTTTGTGATATATATGCTTTATATATGCATTAGTCAACTAAGGTTGCAGAGGGAACGGGCGAAATAATGGCAGACCATTATCGCTGAAGTGAGGAGCGTCAAACAGAAATAATTCCGAATTCCAATGTGGTCTACTATTATCTACATGTCAGTAATTTATGATTCAATAAAAAAAATTACGAGCGATGTTATAGTTATTCAGGATGGCGACCAGCAGACGGTGTTGACTGGGTGATGGTGAGAACAACGGTGTGAACGTTAGTTGCTGGCGAGGAATGTACTTGGTGTAGAAGAGTTCCCAGAACGTAAATAAGTCAAACTAAGCATTTTCTTGTTTAATTTAAGTCTGTGGTAATTTACGCAGCTGGACCCTAGACTGCCTGCTACCGTGTATAGTTTGTGTCAAGAGTTATGTAATTCCGCCCCACCCCTCCATTCCATCTCAAAGAATTGTATTCCTGTATGACTAACATGATATGTAGGGTCACTTTTGAAATATACTGCGGTATTCCATTCACCTGGGCTCTAGGAAACTCGAACTGTGGACCCCACATGTGAGGCCGAAGTTCTATCGACTGGGCTATGAGTAGTCATAATAAGTTAAGTTTTCTTTTAAATTTCCGTATTAAGTTTACTCATAGTCCAGTCGATAGAGCTTCGACCTCTCACGCGTGGAATCCACGGTTCGAAACTCCTGGAGCCCAGGTGAATGGAATCTTTATTTCCACGGAAGTGTGGATGACAATTTATACTGAGGTACATCTACATTTATTTAGTTACCCCAAGAGTTTATATAAGGGTTACGAAGTTTGTGTTACATGGCCCCCCTCCCCGCTCGGCCCGTTGCTGCCGTGAGGGGGGCTTTGTGGGCGGCTGCCGGAGGGTGATGCTCCTTGGGACGGTCCTCTGTCCTTTTCTAGCCTTGTGCTCCTGCTGCCGTCCTCTCCAATTGTGCCGAGCATCTTTTCCTTTTCCTTCTGTTTCGTTTTTCTCCCCCTCTTCTCCTATCTGCTTGTCGTTTCCTGCTGACCTTTTGCTTGTTTTAGATCTTTCTTTGGACTTCTCTATTTTGACGCCCGGGTGCTGGGGGAGGCATACTCTTGCACCCGTAGAACTGTAGTACCCAACGTCGAGAGCGAGGGGAACCTTTTATTGTCAATCCCCCTTTCGTCACTGAACCCGATCTCGACGGACTGTCGGTTCTTAAGGTGGCGTTTGTGGGGCGTATACTCACGACGCACCCCTGGGGGGCCCCGGCATGATCGGCGATAGCTTCTTGTTGGGTGTCCTGCCTCTAATTGTGGCTCCATGGTGGGTGTGGGGGCACATTCGTGAATGAATCTTCCTTTTCGTAGCGATGATAAATATTCCCCCTGTTTCTGCTTTAACTTCTCAGGCTCGTGGGGTGGGCGACCAAGCCCCCGAGTCGGTCCGTGTTGGAAGACCGAGCTCTGTAGCCTCCGCTACATTGGGCCCCGACCTTGCTCCTCCTTTGACTTCTCCGACTCCTCCCCTCGGCTCCCCTCCCTCTGTGGTTGGGTCGAGCCCCAAGCCCCCAGTGGTGACTACCTCGTCCCCTGACGCGGCTTCGTCTCTCATTGTGACTACTGCACCTTTTACCCCCGTGACTTCCGGGGGTCTCATCGCCGTTCCCGCCACGGCCGCACTCACACGATCCCTTCCCGTAATAGTACTTACAATGCCCTGTTTGGTCCTGCTACATGGACTAAATACTTTGATCTCCACCATCTGGATTCTACTCCTCCTGACGATTTCTCCCTCCATAAACACCTTGTTGATTCAGTAGATGCCTCTGTTACTTTTAACTCCACCAGTTCCGGTACGCGTGTCGTCGTTGCTCCTTCTCAGGATGCAGCTACTCGCTTAGCCGCTTTGTCCTGCATTGGGGAGACCCCTGTTCGGGTCTCCAAAAACGCTCGGTTAAATGCCAGTGTTGGCACTGTTCTCCTCCCACCCCAAGTTGCAACTGGTGTTCGGGACCTCAATGATTGCCATGAAGATATTAAACATATCCTCGAAGCCCAAGGCCATTCTGTCCTCCGGGTGGACACGTTTACTCGACCCCCTCGTGGTCGTCGCCGTCAGCCCCTTCGAGTTGTCAAAGTCACCTTTGATAGTAGAACCCTTCCGCCCTCTGTTATTCTTGCTGGTGCCAGATGCTCCGTTCAGGAGTACATTCCCTCTCCTAGAATTTGCAATAAGTGCTGGAAGTTTGGGCACGGTGTCCTCAAATGCACCAGTACTGTGTATCTCTGCCCCTTGTGTGGGGACGATAGTCATTCTAAGTCCGAGTGCACTTCTCCCCAGGCTCGCTGTCTCAATTGCGGTGAAGCCCACCCTACCTTCTCACGCTCGTGTATGCACTATAAACTCGAGGAAGCCGTCCTCAACTTGAAGCACCGTGATCGTCTGTCTTTTCCTGAAGCGAGACGCCAAGTTCGTCGTCTCACCCCTTTCGTGGGCGTCTCCTACGCTCGCGTGTTGCGTTCTACCTCTCCTCGTCCTTCCCGTCTTCCTCAGTCTCACAACCGTTTCCAGACCTTAAACCCGACCACACCCACCACCCCCTCCCCTGTTCCTTTGCCTCCTACCCCAGATGGTCTCCCTCCTGGTTCTCCATCTGGGATTTCCCCCCTCCCTCCCCAGTCCGCCTTATCTCCTTTGTCTTCTTCCCCGTCTCCCCCCACTCTTTCTTCCCGACCCTCCCCCCAGTCTCTTGACCCTCCACGCCGCCTGTCTGTCCAAGCTGATATCCATCGTCCTCCAAGCGATCTTCGTGTTGTTCGCTCTCGTTCCTCTTCTCCTGCTGAGACCATTGAGTCTGTCGCCCAGTACGTTGTTACTGGAACACCTGTCTCTTTGAGTCAGAAACGTAAGCCTGGATCCTCTCCTTCTTCCTCTCCGGCGGGTAAGAAGGTTTCGCTTTCTTCCTCGCCCCCTCCCTCTGCCTCTGTCCCTCCTTCCCCTCCCATTTCCGTGGTCGAACCCCCTGTCTCTGATATGGAGGTTTCTTCTGCCCCCGCTTCCCTCTCTGTTGCTGCCCTTCCTGAGGTGCACTCCCTGCTTTCTGCCCCCCCTCCTCCGCCTGTCCTTGCCTGCCCCTCTCAACTGTCTCCTCCTCTTCTGGACCCCGTCAGTCCGCCTCTGGTCTGTTCTCTCGCTCCCTTCTCTCTCTCCTTACTAAGTTTACCCATGCCCCCTAACCCTGATTTTACTGACCCTGCTCCTGACCCTACTCCGGACCCTGATCCTGACCCTGATCCTGAGATTCTTTCATAAACTGTGTTCCTCTTTACCTTCATTTCTTTCTTGTTCTCTATTCCTATCCTATCTCTTTGATAATGTCTATTCTTCAGTGGAATATTCGTGGATTTTATGCCAACTTCCATGAACTCCAACTTCTAATTGCACAGTTTACACCACTTTGTGTTTGTCTCCAGGAACCAATGCTTGGTGCTCGTCCTGGTCACTTTCGTGGTTATTCCTTTCTTTCTCCCCCCCCCAGCTCTTGCTGGGGCCCATAACTCTACTGCTCTCTTAATTCGATCTGATATTCCCTTCGTCCCCCTCCTCCTTCCGTCCCCTATCCATTGTTCTGCTGCCCGTGTTTTTGTGGGTAAATGGTATACAGTCTGTTCCATTTATCTCCCTCCTAATGTCCCTCTTTCCCTTCCTGATCTTAAGCACCTCCTGGACTCCTTGCCAGAGCCGGTGCTCCTTTTGGGTGATTTCAACTGTCGACATTCCCTATGGGGTGATGTTCTGACAAACACCCGAGGCCGTCTTCTCGAACCGTTCGTCCTCGCTTCATCTCTATCTCTTCTGAATTCTGGTGAGCCCACTCATGTGGACTCTCGAACTCGCACCCTTTCCTGTCTTGATCTTTCTCTCTGCTCGTCGTCCCTCTACTTGGATTTCACGTGGCAGGTTCTTGATGACCTCCATAACAGTGATCATTTCCCCATCCTAGTTTCCTTTTTCTCTTTCCACCCTCCTCTTTCCTTTCCTAGGTGGCAGTTTGCCAAGGCTGACTGGTGCCTATTCACCCTCCGTGCTACTCTCTCTGACCTCTCCTCTCTGCCTCTTCCTCGCGCCCTCCTCCTTTTTTATGACACAGTCTTCAATGCTGCCCTCAGCTCTATCCCTCGCTCTTCCTCCCGGGGCACCCGGAAGTGTGTTCCCTGGTGGAATGCGGACTGTGCTCGGGCTGTCCGCTGTAAGCGTGCAGCCTGGAAAAAACACCGCCGCCGGCAGACGGCTGATTCTTTTATTCTCTTTCGGAAGGCAAGTGCGGTGGCCCGTCGGACCATCCGTGCTGCTAAACGTGAGAGTTGGAAATCTTATGTTTCCACCATTTCATCCGATACTCCTCTCCCGCAGATTTGGAAGAAGGTCCGCAAGATTGCGGGCAAGTTCGTTCCGGATGTCTCGCCAGTTCTCCACCTCCGTGGGACTCTTGTGGCGGATCCAGTGAAGGTCGCGGCCGAACTGGGTTCCCACTTTTCTTCCGTTAGCTCTGGTTCTCATCTTCCCAGATCCTTCCTTCTTCGTAAGCCTGTTCTTGAATCTTATCCTTTAGATTTCCACACTCATCTCCGCCTTCCCTATAATGACCCTTTCTCTCTTTCTGAACTTCAGTCTGCCCTGGCCCTCTGCGGATCTACGGCAGCGGGCTCGGATGACGTTCATTATGAGATGCTTCGCCATCTCCCTCCGTGCACGATTCAGTATTTACTGAATCTGTATAACCAGGTCTGGGAGTCGTCGTCCGTCCCTGTGGACTGGCTCGATGCTGTTGTACTCCCTATTCGGAAACCAGGGTCTCTCGGTACGTCCCCTCAGGACTTCCGCCCTATTGCTCTCACGAGTTGTGTTTGCAAGCTGTTTGAGCGTATGGTAAATGTCCGTCTCATGTGGTTCTTGGAACACCATCACCACCTCTCTCCTTCCCAATTTGGTTTTCGCAAGTGCCGCAGCACGACTGATGTCCTGGTGAACTTGGAGGTCTATATTCGTACTGCTTTTGCTGCGAAGACCTCCGTTGTTGCTGTCCTTTTTGACCTGGAAAAGGCTTATGACACGACTTGGAGATACCATATTCTGTCCCAACTTCGTTCTTTTGGCCTTCGTGGTAATCTTCCTCTCTTCCTTCAAAACTTTCTCTCTCGTCGTACCTTTCGAGTTAGGCTTGGTGCCACTCTCTCTGCCTCTTTTCGGCAGTGTGAAGGTGTGCCCCAAGGTAGTGTTCTGAGTACTACGCTTTTTCTGGTTGCCCTCAATGGTCTCCTTTCCTCCGTTCCTTCTGGCATCTTCTCCGCTCTTTATGTTGACGATCTTACTCTTTGCTGTCGAGGTGATGATTCGCCTCTCCTTCAACGGCGGCTTCAACTTGCGATTGATGCCGTGTCCTCTTGGGCCACCAATCACGGCTTCAAGTTCTCTACTACTAAGACTTGTGCCATGACTTTTACTCGGAAGCGGGTCGTTCTTCGTCCCTCTTTGTCACTTTATGGTCATCCCCTTGAGTACAAGGATTCCGCAAAGCTTTTGGGGTTATTTTTGACACTCGTTTGTCTTGGTCGCCCCATGTCTCTTACCTCCGTGTGGAATGCTCTAAGGCTCTTACCCTACTTAAGGTTTTGTCCCATACTTCTTGGGGAGCGGATAGGCGCACGCTCCTCTATTTGCATTCCTCTCTCGTGCTGTCTAAGCTTGATTATGGTTGTCCTGCATACTCTTCTGCTTCTCCTTCTACTCTTCGCCGTCTTGATCCTTTGCACCATACTGGGTTGCGCCTCAGCTCTGGTGCTTTTCGTTCCACTCCTACCCTCAGTTTGTACGCTGACACTGGCTTTTGTCTCTCCAGGATCGCCGTGATCGTTACAGTCTTCGCTATCTAGCGCGATCCTTACAGCATCCTCACTCTCGCCTCTATCGTGCTTTGACTTTTACCCCTCCTGTAGTTCCTGTTCCTCTTCACCTCCTTCCTCTTTCTGTCCGTTTGTCTCGCTTACAAGATTCTCTTTCGGTTCATCTTACTAATGTTTCTCCTCGTATTGTTCCCTCCTTACCCCCGTGGAGGGTCCCCCTTCCCAAATTTTGTACTTCTCTGACCCGCATCACTAAAGCTTTTACCCCTCCTACAGTTCTGAAACGCCTCTTCCTTGAGCACTTTTCTTCTCACTCCCACTCCGTTCCCATCTTCACCGACGGGTCAAAGTCTGCTGATGGTGTGGGCTACTCTGTTGTTTTTCCTGACCAGACTTATATGTGTCGCCTTCCTCCAGAGGCTAGCATCTTCACAGCAGAACTCTATGCTATTCTCTATGCTCTTCGTCTCCTGCTTTCCCGGGGACAGTCCTCCTTCGTGGTAGTAGTTGACTCTCGTAGTGCCCTCATGGCTTTAGGGTCCTTTAATCCCGTCCACCCTGTGGTCATCGAGATTCAACATTGGCTGTTTCTTATCTCCAGTAAATTTAAGTCGGTTGCGTTTTGCTGGGTTCCCAGCCATGTTGGTGTCTCTTTAAATGAGCGTGCGGATACTGCCGCTAAGGACGCTATCCGCACTTGTCCCGTCTCCCGTAAAGGTGTTCCTTATTCTGACTTTTACCCAGTTATTCATGCCTCCATCCTTGCCCGTTGGCAGCGTTGTTGGTCTTCTGTTACTGGTAACAAACTGCGTACTCTCAAGAGTCGTGTGTCCCAGTGGCCTTCCTCCTGCCACCATAACCGACGGTGGGAAACGGCTCTGGCTAGGTTACGTCTTGGCCATACCCGTTTAACTCACGGTCACTTAATGGAGCGCCGCCCTGCTCCTTATTGTCCGAATTGCATTGTCCCCCTTACGGTCGTACATATCCTTGTTGAATGTCCTGACTTCCAGGACGAGCGTGTGTCTTGTTTTCCGACTGCCCCCCCGCAGTCGTTTGTCCCTCGATAGAATTCTTGGCGACTCTGATACTTTTGATATCGTTCGCCTTATGCGTTTTTGTTCTCGTATTGGCATCCTTGGTGATATTTAGCGCCCTCTGATTATCCCGCATATTTGATGGTGCTACATAGCCTTCCCGGTTTGGTGCCTTCTATTGATAATTACTTACTTTTAGTGTGAATGATGGACACAACATCTGTCGGGCTGACTGTCGAATGGAGAAGTTTGAATAGCTGCCTGTAAGAGATGTAGTAACATGTCTGAGTCTGTGGGATTTTTCTGCCAAGGTCATCACCAACTGATGAAAGAAGCTATTAAATTCAGTTAGTTTCTAAGTCTGTTGCCGGTGTATGACCATCCTTGGGGGAGTTTTATCTGATTGTGATTTTCGTTTAGATCGTAGGATGTTAGATATGACTTTCCATGTTGCCTTTTGCATCTTTGAATCTACTCTCATAATAGGAAAGTTTTGCTATTATTATTATTCTGGTAAATATTGACAAGTACCTTTTGACTACTTCCTTTGTAACTAGGCCAAATCCTATTTTTTTTCATATTCATGTTTCTTGTTGACTGCTTTGAGTATGCCACCTGTAAATCAGGAATTGGTTTGATCTTTTGTCAGTTACTTCCTTGGCGTGGAAAGGACAAAGAGTGTTGTAGAGGATTAGAGTTGTGGAAAGGATGAAGTTAGCAAATGAATTTATATCTTGGGTATTAATGAATTCAGATTCCCAGTTAATATTTTGAGGTGCATTTGTGAGAATGCATATTGACGTTTCACTGTGTAGTCTGAAGGCAAGTTTCATGTTATCTGGTGATGTTATGTCCACGTTTGCTATGAGGTAGGATAGTGGTCAGTTGTTGCTAGTGATTATACCAGGTGAAAGGGGAGCTGTTATGTTAGTCCATAAGTGATCCAAGATAATAGCGGATGTTTGAGTGGTTAGGTTGGGTTTGGTGATTGTGAGGATTAGCATACAGGAGTTTATGCTGTTTAGGAAATAGTCGATTTGAGGGCAAATTTTTTTGTTACATGTCAATATTGGAGTCACCACCTAGAATGATGTGATTTTTGTTGAGATTGTTATTTATAAAATGCTTTAGGTTATCTGAGAATGCGGCTATATTAGTATTGGGAAATCTATAGATAGCTCCAATAGGCAAGGAGGATTTAATGGTTTTAATAGAGAACTGCGCAAAGGTATATTCACAGTAGTTGTCTCTATCACTAATGACACTATTGCAGAGGAAGGTATCTTGGTAATGCATAACTGTGCCCCCCCCCTCATTTTTTTAATAGGCCTACATTTGTGAAAGGCTTTATAACCAGCTAAGTTGTAAAGTTGGCTATGGTCTTTACTTAGCCCATGTATGTTAAAATAATTAACGATGGTTTAATGCCTAGTTCTGTGAGAAGTGCATTTATATCATCAAAATGTTTACCAAGTGATCTGACGTTTTTGGTTGAAAGCTAATAGACAAGTGTTATTTTGGCGTTTGTGTTTGCAAGGTTTGCTGTGTAATACCTGCAGTAGTGATGATCAATATGCTGCTTATTGTAGATTTTTTACAGCAGATTTAGTTCATGGTAAATATCAGCTTGCATGTAGATGCAATGGAGTAAAGATACAATAAGGTAAGCAATAACATAACAGTAAAATACTAAATCTGCTGTAAATATAACATATCTTTTGCAAACAAAAAAACTATCTCAAATGCACATATTATTGAAACGAGTAAGTCAAATAAAGATCAGTGTACTGTGACAGTAATAGCAAATACCAATACAGTAAGAGACAAATAAAGAAATGAACAATATAAAATGGTGCGGTAAACAAACAATAACATAAAAATATACAGTTTAAAACCTTTTGAATTGATAGACAGAGCTATAGTAAACTTTGGTTGTTAGATGAAACTATAATTTACACTCTGGGGTTGAGAGGGTTCTGTGGTAGAGGGGACCCAGGGATAGGGTTCACTTGGCATCTGGTTATTCAGTCATTAACCCACAGTCAGTGAGGAAAGATTTGAGGTGCGCCTCAGTGGTTATTTCAAAGGTTTTCCCAGTGTCAGACTTCTTAGCTAGTATTTTACCCCTCTTACAAAAGTTTAATTGATCCATTGGAATTTTTGTGGACTTGACAGTTAAAAAAAATTGTTCCTGGTCAAGCATTCATTCACATAAAGGAATTTTTTAGACAGTGCAGCTCAGACAAGGTCCGAATTGAGCAAACAGCTATCTAGTTTCACACGAATTCTTCTGTTATTTACACCAGGTAACTTAATACTACTCTATATGCTGCTATGATGTCCTTTGCAAGAATTTCATAATTCATCTTTTCATGTAATTCTCGGATCACAATGGAAGCACAGTCCTCCCTGTCAGTTTCTTCGGGGGGAAATTGTGTGAGGAGACAATAACAGAATCAAGGAGCTTTTAGTGATGAGATTCAGCTTGAGAAACGGTGTTACTGCTGCAAGATGTTGAACCGATTCTCAGACTTCTCCAACACTTCTTGTTTCCTAAGTGGTTTCTGTGGGATCTAAATGATTAACTGTGTCCCTAAGAGAGCTTATTTCATGTTCAAGGAGGCTAACTCTGGAAGACAGTTCTTGATTTTCCTTAAGCCTCGTTAGAGCTTTGGTTTGCAGGCTCGTTATTAGAGTCGATTGCTGTTTGATTAGTAATTTGGTATTTAATTATCTTGGCAAATAACCTGAATCAAGTGTTCTCAGTGGAGTGCTTGAAGTCGGGACAAGGAACGGCAGCTCGTTTAAGGTGTTCCACGTGTTGATTAAAATGTAGCATGGCCCGTGTCGGACACGCCGATGACGTCAGGCACCTAGCTGGGATGGTGTGTTGTGTTTGAGGGGAGAGTCTGTACCAGGGTTGCCTGATTGGGTTACTAGTAGCGAACTGGGCCACTTGAGAGCCGAGCGTTCCTCAATTTTTAATTGCGGTACTTGCTACATTTTGGGCTAATTTACAAACAAATTGGGCTAATTTTGGCTATTAATGTTGAGAAACTTAATGGTGATTATTTATACTTTGATAATGTATTGTGTACAAATCACAGCCTCATCCAACTGCCTGATTGAGTAGACCAATTACCACAGGAAGCTTGGACAGAGACCAGCCCCCTGGGGATGTTGATCCTAGGAACCTTGGAAAGAAAAAGTAACCACAAGGCAAGGTAATCCTCCACAGGGGCCATAGGTTTCCCAACCTTAATTGTCATTAATACTTCATCCAGAAAGTTGCAGCTGGTTCCACATATCTTCATTAAGGAGAGAAAAGTATCTAGAAATTTACAGATTGGTAAATGATGGGAAAGATACCTTACAGTTAATACCTTTTCGGAACACGATGGGTGACAAGGAGCTCTAGTGTAAGCCCGCTGTTTGATCAGTGGGATTCTTTAACAACTCATAACCAAATTGCGTCTTCTTGTGATCAATGTTGCAAAGCAACTATTTTCAATGTACTCTGATCCCCCTCAGTAAGCAGTATTTCAGTTCTTAAATCAGTCCTAAATGATTTTGAAAGGATGAATTTATTTACTCGCACAGAAATACCAATAGCTTGATGCATCATATGAACAAATCCACAAGGGCCGTGATGGTTCGAACCCATGTCCGAGATGATCCTAGATGCGCCTTAGTCGACTGTGCCACATGCTTAAAATGGTAGTACTCCCGGTTGCATTTATTTTAACAATGTCGTGGCACAGTTGAAGTCGTTTATCAGTCGCTAAACCAAAAATTGGTCTACTCTTATTGCAAATTTGCTACTTTTAGATTGCCAGCTCGCTACCTTCAGCAATTCTAGCAACCCTGGTCTGTATCCCATACTGGTGCCCCACGGGAGGGAGACAGTTGCACTACTACTAGTGCAACTGTATCCTTGGTGTTTGCCTGGTTATTCCTGTTAGGTGTGCTACCTTTCTTACTGATCTTCACGGACTTCATATTGGTTTGCATGGTAGCAGAATAAATGGGGGAAAATTCGTCGAGGTGGCAACAATGAACGTCGGCACACACCTCCTCCAGGGAGCAACACGTTAGAGAGGCTTAAATGGGATATTATGGATTGGTCTAGTCGTTAGTTTCAATCACATTTGGGTCACTGCTCAGCAAATATTTTCTCGGTTTCAAAACGTGATAAAATCCACACTTTTTGGTTTTGATTATATTTTAAATTGCGTTTTGTAAGCGTGTTTTGAGAATTTGTAAAAACGACAATAAAACGTGAAATCTTAATGCTTTATTAATTTTATGATATAACGTTTTAGATCAAACGTTTTTAAAACGTAAATTATAGTTATTATTTATTGTAATTATTAGGGATATATAATTATCTTTATTACATTTAGTGAGATAGAGACGTGTTGTTAGTGGCAGTGTTGGTAGATGGTTGTGTCATCTAACTGGCGAAGCATCTTTCTATAATTCTGTTCCATATCACTACTGCAACCCCTTTGTCTCTGGTTTGATAATAATGTCATCTCTGATTCAATGAACTTATGGCCTGTAGATCCTCTATTGAAAGATTAAATGGGTTCTGTTAGTAATTTTGGTTAACAATGTATTTTTCATAGATTCAATCTGTTCATTCAAGCCACCATCTTAAAGGGAGTGGTACATTTTTGCCCCCTTAGATGTAGGTATTTATAGGATAAAGAAAACGTTCCATGTGCCCGTGGTTGATGAATCCATGGACATTTTTTTTTAGGTTTATTGCCTTTTTTCCAAAACAATATTAAAATTGTTTTCAAAATCTATGAACACAGTCTATTGCCACCCTTTATTGTTATTTTTTTTAAAAAATGTAACAAAATAGAGGCCCTTACTCAGGACTATATGAGTATGACTGTTTCCTTGACGAGCTGGTCCCATTGGTAACCTGTGTCTACTCCAGTTCGGTTGTCTGTTGTAAAAAAATATCTCATCCCTGTTGTTCTGTCTGGGATGCTCTCTGCTGGAAGATCTATCACCGTTTCCGTTGTAAGGCAGTCCCACTTGGTCTCTGTAATTAGGTCGTTCACTGTTATTTTTACCTTGTCTTGCGTTTTTGTTGGTGGTATTGGTGATGACTGTAATTAAAAAAAATTATATTATACCATCGCTTCTTGGCCATACTAATCTTAATATAAATATCCATCAATATATCACATTAACTTTAGTTATAATTATCATATGTTATTCCATTATTTTTGGTTAACACACACTCTTTTTGGAGATTAGTTAATGAAGAAATGTAATGTTTCTGTAGATGAGGAGTCACAAAAACGTGGCTGAAATATGTTCACCAAACCACACATTAGAAAGTGAAGGATGACGACGTATCGGGCCATCCAGGACCATTTTAAAGTAGTGATGATGATGGAGGAATTGATTTTTTTGTGATGATGATAAGGATGTTGTTTAAGATTAGCATAACTCGGCTACTGAACAAGTTCCAAGTAGCACGGGCTATGGTGAGCCCGTAACTACCTGGCACAGGAGCGAGGCTATAGAGGGAAGGAGGCGAAGGCAAATAATAGGCGAGAGAGAGGTGAGGAGAAGGAAGACTTTGAGGAAGAAACAAGGCAAAAGGTACGAAAGATAAGGTGTAATAAAGGGAATAGTAATAGAAATAAGGGATTGTAAGAGAAAACAAGAGAAAGAAAAAGAAAAAGATAAATGGAAGGGTAAGCTTATGTTAGCTCACGTTTGTTAGAATGTTTAGAACATTTGAGTATAATGTGAAAGGGAAGAGTTAACAGCAGCAAAGCCAGGACTCAAGATCATGTTGGGTATCAGTCGATGCAACAAGACGGCGTCTGTGTAGAGTAGAGGCAGGAAAGATTATTTTGGAGGAAGACCAATCAATAGGATGATTAGGATCCCTAACATGACAGAAGAGAACATTGTTTTTGTCTGCAGACTTAACTTATTTCGTTTTCCTCATGTCTGTCATTAAGTGTATGGCCAGTTTCACCAAATTATTAGAGAGGACAAGACGAACTGGAAATAGTTGACACCAGCACCATTAGAAGCAGGAGGAGCAGTGTGAACTAGATTGCTACGAAGTGTTATTTTGTCTAAAGACGAGCTTTTTGTCAGAGGACTTCGCCTCCTTCACTCATCACAATCGACTTGAGAATGGTCCAGGACGGACCGAAACGTCGTCGTCCCTTCACTTTCTAGTGTGTAGTTTGGTCAGCATGTAATGTTTCTCTTTTTTACAGAATTATTTTAATATTGTACAAGTAATACTGTACAACTCAAGGGAAAGGATGTGATGAATATAATGTTTAAATTATCACCTGTCTGTCTACCACTAATAAATATACATCTGAATCACAGGTGATGACGATGGTTTCGTTCTCGTTTCCAGCAGCAGTCGGTGGTTGATGGCGGTGTTCTTCACCCTCTCTCTCGAGACTTAGGTCCTGGTCTCCGATTGGATAAGCTTCCTCTTCATTGATTAGTTCCATTGTTAATAAATCTTCCTGTGTGATATACTATCCTTGCAGCTGTCTGTACATCGATGGTGAGTTTGGTTTGCCTGGCGACGTGGGGTTCGATACCAAACACCACCTAGTACGGTGACTGTTGTACACCCTGCAAATGTGCCATATTGATAAATTGCACGAAGGGAAGCATTGTTGCCGCTGGCACGTTCTATGCTTTCCTGACTGGTGTATGCAGGGGCTTATTGTTTATTAGGATTAACTTGAGCCATAGTTCCGCACATAACTGATGAATCACTGCAGCCACGGATTCACAGTTGTTGTCGCTCTGCAGATATCGAGAGGCTTCAGTAATTTAAAGATATCCAGCAAGTGACTGGCAACTTCTATCGACTGTTTAGAGCTGAGAACTTGGTTAAATTGTCTTGATTATGAAGAATGTAGTTGTACGAACATCCCCCATCCTTGTGCATGTTTATTAAATCCATCTGTCTACTCACCTCGAAACTCTGACATGATGGGTTTAACCACTCCATTCTTACACCACGATTTAAGTTGCAGATGGGACACAAAGAATTTACGTTTTACTTCTTGGGTTACATTAGCAATCGTCTTACTTGAAAATAGGTTCTTTTTCTTCCCCCCATGGCAGATAGTGTTGTGTACATCGTAAATTGTCATATAATGGCCTCTGGTGTATGACTCTGCAGTACACACACATGGTGTCTGATGGGAAGACTGCTGCTGATGTTGAATTTATCAACTTGTGTTTTATCACCTGCTTCAATCTCTAATCCGTTTCATCGACGGTTACTAGAACGTCTTCCCCAAACATGTTTTTCATATCGTATCCTGATAATAGATCATATTAGTGGGAAGTTTTGGTAATCTTAAGTTTGGATTCTTTTACATTGCGAATGTATGTCTTTAATTTTCCCAACAAAAATCTTTAGACTTCCCTGTCCCTCCGCCTCATTTTGAAAAAAATTAGCATTTCTGAAGTTCAAATTCTGCCTTTTGACAAACTTAGTCTTCCTTCTCATCTCCTAATACTTCACGTCTTTGTCCTCTTTAATAATGACGATGGAGCATGAGAAGTTGAAGGTTCTAATCCGATATCCATTGTTTGGGTATCTGACTGACACTGTTATGTCAGTCAACCATATATAGGTAAAGATACCCATCGGGGTTGAACGGGGAAGTGGGTATAGCTGGAAAATAGCCAGAGACAAAAACGTCAAAGTTGGAGAGAAACAGCCAGGGCTAAACCTAGCTGCTCGGTGTGAACCGAGGCTCTCGCCAACCTGTCCGGTTAGGCAGGGGTCTCGTGTTGAGGGCGATGAAGCGAAGACAGCTGTCATCGTGAGTGGTGAAGTCTTCTTTCTTTGGTGCTGAAGTCTTCTGTCATCTGCGTCGGTCTTAACGATGGCGGGCGTGGTTCCCAAGAAAAATTAAACAAATAAAAACAGGCAATGTCTAGGTCCTAATCCCCCTAAAGAAGGGGATGGAGGATTTAACCTATCTTGTGGATGGCTATTTTTATTCATTAATTTGGATTTCTTGGGCCGTTGATGTCTCGTCGCAACCCGCCGTTCCTGGTTGGAGTTTGGGCCGTCTGATTTGGCGATGTGTGATATCGTCACTTTGCTGCTAGGGTCGGGGTGTTCCTGTTGTGCCAGGTTACATAGGTCCCTCAGGGCGGTGGTGATGCGTTCTGCTAGAGTTCTAGTGAGTTCCGCACGACTGCGATAGTGCTACTGCTTGTGTGAGTGGAGACAAGAGCATTTGGTATGTTGGTTTCACTGTTGATCTTGGGGATCCTACTGACGAGAGTGTAGCTTCGTCTCTGGGGCAGTGGAGAAGTTACCCTGGTCTGGATCCGTTGTGGTGTTTGCTATTAGCTCTGGGGAAGGCTTTTCGACTCTGGTGTTGCCGGGTCCGTTGGCAGAGGCCGACGGCGTGTTGCTTGGATCCATAAGGTCTGGGTGTATCTTGTAAAGAAGGCCTTGGGGATCTTGAAGGTAGGTGGGTTTTTCTCAGCATAGTTCATTTAGTACTGTGTAGTACTGCCCGATGTTGATCCAGCCATAAGGGCTGCAATGTGTATGAGAGTAGGAATCATACTTTTGTACGGGGATGTCTTGTGATAGTAGTGGAGTGTGTGGCAACCAGCCCGTCCTCCAAACAAACTCAGTCCATTCCATGCACCCGCCAAACCCCAGTTTATGAATGAGAAACGGCTTACACAAGACTCACGACTGATGACGCAGAGTACATCCGGAAGAAGTGCTTCGCTGAGGACTTATGTTTGAACTACAACGCTGTAAATGCTTCACCCACGTTCTACAAATACAAATAATCGCCAACA
>WNGS01011011.1:0-25138 GCA_020271785.1 Procambarus virginalis
AACAGGACACTGGAGAGCAGAGAAAGATACCAGAATGCCAGGAATGAATATGTCAGGATGAGAAGAGAGGCGGAAAGACAATACGAAAACGACATCGCAAGCAAGGCAAAGACTCAGCCTAAATTGCTGCATAGCCACATCAGGAGAAAAACAACAGTAAAGGAAACAGGTTATGAAATTAAGGATAGGGGCAGAAGGATTCACTACAAACGACAAGGAAGTATGTGAGGACTGAATAAGAAATCCAAGAGGTCTTCACCTTAGAGCAAGGAGAAATCCCAGAGTAAGAGAGGGGATAGCTAACCAGGAACCACTGGAAGAGTTGAGATTACATGCGGGGAAGTAAGGAAAGTTTTGCTAGAGTTGGATGTGACAAAGGCTATAGGGCCCAGATGGAATCTCCCTTGGATACTAAAGGAAGGAGCAGAAGCACTGTGCCTGCCACTCTCCATAGTGTATAACAAATCATGGCAACAGGTGAACTGCCAAAAATTTCGACGACTGCTAAAGTAGTCCCGATATACAAGAAGGGGGATAGACAGGTGGCACTGAATTACAGGCCAGTGTCCCTAACCTGCATACCATGCAAGCTGATGGAGAAGATTGTGCGAAGAAAGCTAGTGGAACATCTGGAGCGAAGGAACTTTGTAACACAGCACCAACATGGGTTCAGGGATGGCAGGTCCTGCCTCACAGGATTACTTGAATTCTACGACCAGGCAACAAAATAAGGCAAGAAAGAGAAGGGTGGGCAGACTGCATATTCTTGGATTGCCAGAAAGCCTTTGACACAGTACCACACAAGAGGCTAGAGAGAAAGCTGGAGATGCAGGCTGGAGTGAAAGGGAAGGTACTCTATTGGATAAAGGAGTACCTAAGCAACAGAAGACAGCGAGTCAGTGTGAGGGGTGAGGTCTCAGATTGGCGAGGCGTCACCAGTGGAGTCCCGCAGAGGTCAGTCCTTGGACCCATACTGTTTCTGATATATGTAAATGATCTCCCAGAGAGCATAGAATCTTTCCTCTCATTGTTGATGATCTCCCAGAGAGCATAGAATCTTTTTGCTGATGATGCAAAAATTATGAGGAGGATTAAAAGAGAGGATGATAGTTGGAGGCTACAAGATGACCTAGACAGACTGAATGAATGGTCCAACAATAGTTCAACCCGAGTAAATGCAAGGTAATGAAACTAGGCAGTGGAAACAGGAGGCCAGACACAGGATACCGAATAGGAAATGAAGTACTTAATGAAACAGACAGAGAGAAAGATCTAGGAGTTGATATCACACCAAACCTGTCTCCTGAAGCCCACATAAAGAGAATAACGTCTGCGGCATATGCGAGGCTTGCTAACATCAGAACAGCGTTCAGGAACCTGTGTTAGGAATCATTCAGAATCTTGCACACCACATATGTAAGACCAATCCTGGAGTATGCGGCCCCAGCATGGAGCCCGTACCTTGTCACGCACAAGACGAAGCTGGAAAAAGTCCAAAGGTATGCTTCTAGACTAGTCCCAGAACTAAGAGGCATGAGTTACGAGGAAAGGCTGCGGGAAATGCACCTTACGACACTGGAAGACAGAAAAGTAAGGGGAGACATGATCACAACAGACAAAATCCTCAGGGGAATGGACCGGGTAAACAAGGACAAACTATTCAACACTGGCGGGACGCGAACAAGGGGACACAGGTGGAAACTGAGTACCCACATGAGCCACAGAGACATTAGAAGGAAGTTTTTCAGTGTCAGAGTAGTTAACAGACGGAATGCATTAGGCAGTGATGTGGTGGAGGCTGACTCCATACACAGTTTCAAATGTAGATATGATAGAGCCCAGTAGGCTCAGGAACCTGTACACCTGTTGATTGACGGTTGAGAGGCGGGACCAAAGAGCCAGAGCTCAACACCCGCAAGCACAAATAGGTGAGTACACACACACACACACACACAGGGGAGCCGGTGGCCGAGCGGACAGGACGCTGGATACGTTATCCTGTGGTCCCTGGTTCGATCCCGGGCGCCGGCGAGAAACGATGGGCAGAGTTTCTTTCGCCCCCTGTTACCTAACACTAAATAGGTACCTGGGAGTTAGTCAGCTGTCATGGGTTGCTTACTGGGGTGTGTGTGTGTGTGTGATGTTGAAGAAAAAGTAGCAGTAGAAACAGTTGATTGACAGTTGAGAGGCGGGCCGAAAGAGCAGAGCTCAACCCGCGCAAGCACAACTAGGTGAATACACACACACACACACACACACACACACACAGCTTCTGTGTGCAGAAGCTGCTGCTTCAGAGAGCAGCTTCTGTTGCTAGCAGGAACGGATCCAGGCTACTAATCATGGGAGACTTCAACCATAGGAAGATTGATTGGGGGAACAGCAGAGACCCACATGGAGGCCCAGACACATGGAGAGCTAAGCTGCTGGATGTGGCAACAAGAAACTTTCTAAGTCAACACGTCAAGGGACCGACAAGAATGAGAGGAGGGGATGAACCAGCCTTGCTTGATCTGATATTTACCCTAAATGAGTCGGATATGAGGGAAGTTAAGTTGGAAGCCCCCTTGGGAATGAGTGATCATAGTGTATTGAGCTTTGAGTACCTGGTTGAGCTAGGAATTATCACCCCCAAAAAGAACTGGGAAACAAAGGGCTGGTGTACCGAAAGGGAAACTATGAGGAGATGAATAAATTCCTATGGGATATACCATGGGACACAGAACTCGGAACCAAGTCCGTACAAGACATGATGGACTATGTCACCCAAAAATGTCAGGAGGCTGTAAGCAGGTTTGTCCCAGCCCAACAGGAAAAAACCGAGAAGCAAAGAAGAATCCGTGGTTTAATAGGGAATGTATGAAAGCAAAGGAGCTGAACAAAAGGTCGTGGAGGAACTTCCGTATAACAGAACACCAGAAAGTAGAGAGAGATACCAGAGAACCAGGAACGAGTATGTCAGTGTGAGAAGAGCAGCTGAGAAAAGGTATGAAAATGATATAGCTAATAAAGCCAAGACTGAACCAAAGCTACTACACAGTCACATCAGGAGGAAGACAACAGTGAAGGAACAGGTGATGAAACTTAGAACGGGCGAGGACAGGTACACAGAGAATGACAAAGAGGTGCGTGAAGAACTCAAAAGAGGTTCCAGGAGGTCTTTAAAATAGAATAAGGAGAGGTCACGGCGCTGGGAGAGGTGGCAGCAAACCAGGTGACCTTGGAAGGGTTCGAAATTACAAGAGATGAGACAAGAAGCACCTATTGGAGTTGGACATGAGAAAAGCTGTTGGGCCGGACGGGATCTCGCCATGGGTATTGAAAGAGTGTGCAGGAGCACTTTGCTTACCACTCTCCATAGTGTATAGTAAGTCACTGGAAACGGGGGACCTACCAGAAATATGGAAGACGGCTAATGTAGTCCCAATATACAAAAAGGGTGACAGACAAGAGGCACTGAACTACAGGCCAGTGTCCTTAACTTGTATACCATGCAAGGTGATGGAGAAGATCGTGAGAAAAAACCAGTAACACATCTGGAGAGAAGAGACTTCGTGACAACCCATCAACATGGGTTCAGGGAGGGTAAATCTTGCCTTACAGGCTTGATAGAATTCTACGATCAGGTGACAAAATTAAGCAAGAAAGAGAAGGATGGGCGGACTGCATTTTTTTGGACTGTCGGAAAGCCTTTGACACAGTACCCCATAAAAGGTTGATGCATAAGCTGGAGAAACAGGCAGGAGTAACTGGTAGGGCGCTCCAGTGGATAAGGGAGTACCTAAGCAATAGGAAGCAGAGAGTTACAGTGAGGGGTGAGACCTCAGAATGGCGTGAAGTCACCAGTGGAGTCCCACAGGGCTCTGTACTTGGACCTATCCTGTTTCTGATATACGTAAATGATCTCCCAGAGGGTATAGACTCATTCCTCTCAATGTTTGCTGACGACGCCAAAATTATGAGAAGGATTAAGACAGAGGAGGACAGCTTGAGGCTTCAAGAAGACCTGGACAAGCTGCAGGAATGGTCGAACAAATGGTTGTTAGAGTTTAACCCAAGCAAATGTAATGTAATGAAGATAGGGGTAGGAAGCAGGAGACCAGATACAAGGTATCATTTGGGAGATGAAATACTTCAAGAGTCAGAGAGAGAGAAAGACCTGGGGGTTGATATCACGCCAGACCTGTCCCCTGAAGCTCATATCAAGAGGATAACATCAGCGGCATAGCCAGGTTGGCTATGGTTGTGTAAGGTATCTTTCAGAACATTATATACCACATATGTCAGACCAATCCTGGAGTATGCGGCTCCAGCATGGAGTCCCTATCTAGTCAAGCATAAGACTAAACTGGAAAAGGTTCAAAGGTTTGCCACCAGACTAGTACCCGAGCTGAGAGGTATGAGCTACAAGGAGAGACTACGCGAATTAAACCTCACGTCACTGGGAGACAGAAGAGTTAGAGGGGACATGATCACCACATACAAGAGCCTCAGAGGAATTGATAGGGTAGATAAAGACAGGCAATTTAACACAAGGGGCACACACACTAGGGGACACAGGTGGAAACTGAGTGCCCACATGAGCCACAGAGACGTTAGAAAGATTTTTTCAGTGTCAGAGTAGTTGACAAATGGAATGCATCAGGCAGTGATGTGGTGGAGGCTGACTCCATACACAGCTTTAAGTGTAGATATGATAGAGCCCAATAGGCTCAGGAATCTGTACACCAGTTGATTGACGGTTGAGAGGCGGGACCAAAGAGCCAGAGCTCAACCCCGCAAACACAACTAGGAAATTACAACTAGGTAAGTATACACACACAGAGCCCGTGTAGGCGTTGTATAAGGTCATATGAACCTTATACAACTCTTGCCCTGGCCTATACACCCTCATATATAACAATGTAAAATACATTATAAAACACCTGCTCGATTTATTAACGAACAAATCAATAAATCAAATAACAAGTAATAACGAAAACATTGAGAGGAGGCTACGGACTGGCATATTTGGCCAGGTGTTATATTTGGCGTTTGTCATTGTATTAACGAATGGTGAAGGCTGGCCTGGGAGCACGAGGCGGGATAATACACCCGCGAGCAACCTTGCATCTCGCGGCGCATGTATACACCATCTGGAAAGCCAAAAATGGTGAAAAAATGTCGCAATATTTCCTGGAGTTGGTCAAGAGGCGCCAAGAACGGCCACTTCTCTCTCTCTCTCTCTCTCTCTCACTCAGGCACGTGGGCGATGCCCGCGGTGCCCAACCCAACCAATCTAACTCATTTTCCCTACCCTCTCACCGCCTCTACCGCCCCCGGGAACCACCGGAGTACCCGCACGGACTCCTTCCCTCACTGCCGGCGTCACACACCTCCAGTTGTGAGGTGATATGAGGCGTGGAAATAGGGATTACGCAATCGAGCAGTTGGCAACGCGCGCAGCAACACCCGGGAGACCCAACACCTCACTCTCAGAACGCCGCTGACTCCCGCGGCCGACGGACGTGTCCGCTACGCCTCTCTAACGTAAAAAAAATCTTGGAAAAAACTCCCCCTAAAAAAATATATCTTGTTACTTTTTTCTGGCATAAAATTTCTACTGACTTTTTTATACGAGTTTAATGGATGAAATTACTACTTAAAGGAGCGTGGGAAAAGCTTCCTATTGGATCAGTGTTAAGTGAGTTCTCAAGTGCTTGAAAAGATATAAAAAAGTGGATATATATATATATAATTTTTTTAAAGTGGTGAGCAGCCATATATGGTGAAGCTCTGACGCGTTGGAAGGTAAGTCACTCTGTTCCTGTTGTGACCCGTTAACGGGGGCAACAGGAGTGGGGGTGGTGGTGGGGGAGGGGGCAGACTTGCGTTGCAAGGCTTGGAGGTCACAGGTTCGATGCTGCGGCAACGGAATGATGCCTTCCCCCCACACACACCCGTTGCTCCTGTTGGCCATAGCGGTGCTCCTGTTAACCGTATATTTCGTTGCTCCTGTTGTGGGCCATAGTACCGTTGAAGGGTACAGTCGGGTCTGCCGTTGTGGCCCAAGGCTATCCGTGGTACCGTTTAGTACACCCGTTGGCTCCTACTCTGTTGCTCATGCGGGTACCGTTGGTTCTGTTGATACTACAATTTCTCCTGTTGAGTCTACCGTTGGTCCCTGGCTACTATATATATATTGCTGCTTTCAGCAGTACCAGTCACCCGTTCCTGTTTTTACAACGGGGTCAACAGGAGGGTAGAGCCTTCTGTTGACGGTGTCACTGTATTTTTTCTACCGTTTCTTCTGTTGCCACGGTTGCTCTATAATGCTGTCGTGCTTTCACTGTCATTGTTTCCGTTGTTTCTGTAACTGTTGATATTTGTTGGTGAACGTTACCGTTGGGACCTTCTGAGTTCCTGTTGGAATGGTGTTTAATATGGGGGGAGGGNCTTCAAGACAAAGCTTAAATTACATTCTCTAGAAAGGCGAAGAATAGATGTGACATGATAGAGCTGTGAATGAGTGGATTGATAAAGGGGGATATTAATAGGCTATTAAAATTATCAACACTAGACAGAACATGAATTAATGGGCATAACTTGCAATGAGTTTTAGATTTAGGAAAAGACCGGGGTAAATACTGGTTCTGTAACAGGGTGAACTCATTTTCTTATGTTGATATGAAATCTTAGACAATGGGAAACAGTACAGTAATACCTTATTGAAAAAAACGAGCATATAATGGTTAGCGCTATTGCACATTAGGCTGGACGGAAGACAGCATTTGAATCCCCCTTTGCTATGAATATTGAAAAAAATGGGATAAATACACTATAGCAGAAAACGGACTTATTAAGGGAAGATGAAGACAGGGTGACGTCATTGACCATTAGCGATGTCTGTGCATGGGGTCACTGAGGCAACTAAAACAAGTATGCCAGAACGTGTCCGTCAAATCTCACTGGGGTAACTAAAAACAAGTATGCCAGAACGTGTCCGTCAAATCTCACTGGGGTAACTAAAAACAAGTATGCCAGAACGTGTCCGTCAAATCTCACTGGGGCAACTAAAACAAGTATGCCAAAACGTGTCCGTCAAATCTCACTGGGGTAACTAAAAACAAGTATGCCAGAACGTGTCCGTCAAATCTCACTGGGGCAACTAAAAACAAGTATGCCAGAACGTGTCCGTCAAATCTCACTGGGGCAACTAAAAACAAGTATGCCAGAACGTGTCCGTCAAATCTCACTGGGGTAACTAAAACAAGTATGCCAGAACGTGTCCGCTGAAAAAAGCAAAACGGACACGTTCTGGCATACTTTATACTACTGTCAGCCTCTGGAGGGTTATTAAGACCTGTCAGCCACTGGAGGGTTATTTATGCCTGTCAAACCACTCGAGGGTTATTAAGGTCTGTCAGCCTCTGGAGGGTTAAGATTAAGCAGGGGGAAACTATCCTTTTATGGACATTGTGTAAGATTAAGCAAGTGGAACTATTCATTATGGATATAAACTAAGATTAAGGAAGTGTACTAACCTATTATGGATACAATGTAACATTAACCAGGGGGCACTAACCTATTATGGATACAATGTAACATTAACCAGGGGCACTAACCTATTATGGATACATGTACATTAACCAGGGGGCACTAACCATTATGGATACAATGTAACATTAACCAGGGGGCACTAACCTATTATGGATACAATGTACATTAACCAGGGGGCACTAACCTATTATGGATACACTGTAACATTAACCAGGGGGCACTAACCTATTATGGATACAATGTAACATTAACCAGGGGGCACTAACCTATTATGGATACAATGTAACATTAACCAGGGGGCACTAACCTATTATGGATAGAGGTTATGCGTGCAGTCCCCGTGGTGAAGTGGTAACACACTCTCATAGCGTTTCGCGAGCGCTTTGACCTGGGTTCGCATCGTGGCCGGAGAGGATTTACTTGGCGAAAATCGTTAACTGTAGCCTGTGTTCACCCAGCAGTGAATGGTACTTCCATTCACTGCTGGATACATACCAGTGAATGGTATGGTTGGTAAAGGATTAAAGACTTGCCTGAAACTCTATGTCTGCTAATGGCTTTACAATAATGTAAGAACTCTTGTATATATAAATATATGTAAGATTAATTCATTGTGGCGAGGGACAGGAAGCCAGAGTGTATTTATACACGGTAGACTTATATCAAGGTCCCCCTTCCCATCCAGGGAGGAATTACTGACGCCGCCCAGGAGGCAACCCCACACCAAGCTTACTAACTCCTGGCTACCTACTCACTGCAGAGGCATTATGTGAAGGGAAATGTGCCCAACCATGATTACCCGACCGGGATTCGAACTAGGAATTCTCGATTGTGCGTCAAGAACGAACGAGACTGTATTACCGAGACCCTTGAATAATGAAAAATAGTGAAGATTAAGCACGGTGCGTTAACCAATTATGGATATAATGTAAGATTGAACAGAAGGCATTAATCTATTATGTATATAATAAAATAATAAACATGGGAAAACTACCCTCTATGATTATAATATACATATAACCATTATCTCAGCAGAGTTGACCTTCGCCAGATAGACGTTGTTACGTCCTAATGTGAGTGGCGGACGCTTCAAGAGACCTGATTCACTTAGTAACTCTGTTAAGTAACACTCAGAATATGAAAGCAAATTAGATTGCTTTAAAAATAAACTGTTGAATTTAACGGAAATACAATAACTTACCGTAAAAATCAGTTAAAATATATATAAATGTATAAAATGTTTGTTTAAGAAAACGACAGAAAATATAACGATATTTAACATTTCTTAAAACTTAATTTATTTTTAACCCCAAAATTTGTTTTATATTATATTATAAATTTTATTAAAAGGTAAATATTTCATATCAATATATGAAATATATGTGGCAATATATATGAAAATAATATTTAGACAAGTTAATTTCAGTGATTTGGATTTTAACTAAAGTATTCCTGTACGCTCTTCAATTACATTGATATGTACTAATAAAAAATACATGTATACATGCATTCATAAGTAACACTGTCAGTAGTCGTCTTGGTGTTGCTACAGCCACAATATAACCAGGAAGACCAGTTGCACTAACGTCCCACATAATAAAAGTATTTGAGAGAGTGATCAGGAATCAGGTCACTAGATTCATGGAGACCAATGACCTCCACAACCCAGGCCAACATGGATTTAGAGCAGGAAGATCATGCCTCTCACAGCTACTTGACCACTATGACAAAATCACTGAGGCATTAGAGGAAAACATAATGCAGATGTCGTATACACAGATTTTGCAAAGGCATTCGACAATGTGACCATGGGGTGATTGTACACAAAATGAGGTCAATGGGTATAACTGGTAAAGTAGGACGCTGGATACTCAATTTCCTGTCGAACAGAACACAAAGAGTAACAGTCAATCAGTAAAATCGAGTCCGAGCGCAGTTAAAAGCTCTGTGCCTCAAGGTACAGTCCTTGCACCACTGCTGTTCCTTATTCTCATATCAGATATAGACAAAAACACAAGTCACAGCTTCGTGTCATCCTTTGCAGATGATACAAAAATCAGCATGAAAATTACCTCTGCTGAAGACATTGATAAACTACAAACAGATATTAACAAAGTTTTCGATTGGGCAGCAGAAAATAACATGATGTTTAAATTCCAGGTACTCAGATACGGCAAAAATGAGGATCTGAAACATAATACAGGGTACAAAACACAATCGAATCTGCCCATAGTAGAAAAACAGCATGTCAAGGATTTGGGAACAATGATGTCCGACGACCTAACGTTTAGGGAGCATAACCAAGCAAATATTGCGTCAGCCAGAAAAGATAGGATGGATTACGAGAACCTTCAAGTCCAGAGATCCCATCACAATGGTTGTACTCTTCAAGTCACTTGTGTTGTCCCGTCTTGAGTACTGCTCAGTACTCACTTTTCCCTTCAGAGCAGGAGAGATTGCTGAAATAGAGGGAATACAGAGAACATATACGGCACACATAGACGAGAAAAAGCACCTAAATTATTGGGATCGTCTCAAAGCTCTCCAAATGTACTCACTAGGAAGGAGACGAGAGAGATACCAAGTAATATACACGTGGAAAATACTGGTGGGACAGGTCCCAAATCTGCACAGTAAAATAACAACATACTGGAGTGAACGATATGGCTACTTATGTATACATGTATACATGTATACATAAGTAACACTGTCAGTTCCTTAATCCCGAGTTCCTATTTATTGCTGGGTGACTCTTCCTTGGCGTGCTGCCCACAACAGCTGCCTAGCTCCTGGGTACCAAACTTCTCCTAGGGAAACAGAGGTATCCGGAACATCACCCAATATGCATCCCAAACAACTGCCTAGCTCCTGGGTACCAAACTTCTCCTAGGGAAAACAGAGGTATCCAGAACATCACCCAATATGCAGCCCAAACAGCTGCCTAGTTCATAGGTACCAAACTCCTCTTAGGTGTTGGAAATTTCCAACAGTTATTTACCAATCCTTAGTGCAACAGGATGTATTTCCCTGTACCAGGCGTCACAGTTAACTAACACTACTAATCAGTAGTTTAGTGCTACTGAACTCATTTCATTAAGATGTAGAACGTCAAATATTTTTCCCTAGACATTACATGTGCAGATATAAAGGGAATGAAATGATCATGTCTAGTACTCAGAGATTGAACAACTGGGCTAGCACGACACAGACCGAGCTATTGGGTATTTATCTAGCCACTGAATACCTTAAGCTCAATGGTGGTGGAGTTATTTTCTGTGACTCTAAAAGTGCTCTGCAGTCCTTAAATAACCCATCACAATGTATATCGGACGTAGCTTGTAATATTAAATGGAATGTAATCTTTGCCAATGATAATAACTCTTGTATAAAATTTGTGTGGATCCCATCCCATGTTGGAGTTGGAAAACATGACTTCGTAGATCGATTGCCCAATGAGGTTTGCAGGAAAGAAAACATTGATTATGACTTTGGACTATCTAATGCAGTTATTAGAAACATACAAATTAAAAAAATTAATTCAGATTTAGAAGAACTAAGAAATGCCCAGAGACCTGAAAGCTGCAGTATTAAAAGTTATGACAAGTTTTGTAATAATAGGTATTTGTATGGTCAGCACAGTAACCGGACCAGGCAATGTGATGTAGTCATTGCGCGAATTCGCCTTGGCTATAGACACATCTGGCAGGTTAGTGAGGCTGAGCCACTACCAGAATACTCAGATTGTAAACTCTGTGAAAAACCTTTAATGCATTCACTAGAACACTATATTGATGAATGTGAAACCGTAAAGGACTTTAGACCTCCTGGCCTCTTGTACCACCAACTGTGTAACTATTTTATTGACTCAGGTGTTCTGGACGACATCCTAACAATTTACCCAAAATTTGCTTGTCCATTTTAAAGAATGAAGAACAATTTTTATTTATTACTTCTAAGCTGCATCACTTATGAACCCATCCCTGCCCTTGTGTGGCAGTGCACAGTAGAAAGTTGTTTCACATATCCATACATTAAAACATTGATTGTAATCATGATATATATGTGCTTCAGCCTACAGTTTAGACCTATTGTCTTATGTATGACCCTCTGTCCTGCGTGACAGTGAATACTAGCATTATCCTCACTTTAATAAGACTATCAAAATCCTCAGATTAGGCAAAATTGTAATTAATTTTGTCAATAAAGATGTTAATAATAATAAATTACGTCGAGTGTTGCATCAGCTCACATGACTAAAAGGAAAACATTTACATTCGCCAGAATTGTATTAAGCTCTTCTTATTTCACATTCTTTAATGGGTATTATTATTTAATAATGCTATTGTCTCGAATATACTCAGTGAATTAAAGCTGATAATATTGTTATGTTTGATTAGACAATATTGTTTATTAGCTGGTAATAATTCACGCAATTACGAATTGTTTTTCCAGCACATTCACAGATGACTAATATTTCTATCCAGCGTCTCTCATTATAAACAACGTTTATCTAATCATTAAGAAACGCGAATTTATATATTGTCAAATAAGACAAATTAGTTCTTTATAGTTTCTGATACACTTTAGCTCTATTAACACGGGAAATTAAATAAATCATAAAAAATATTAAGTGTGCCTTATAAAGCACCTTATAAACAGTCCCCGTGGCGTAGTGGTAAGACACTCGCCTGGCGTTTCGCGAGCACTTTGTCCTGGCTTCGTATCCTGGCCGGGGAAGATTTACTGGGCCCAAATCCTTAACTGTAGCCTCTGTTTAACTTTACAGTAAAATGTGTACTTGGTTGTAACAACGATTCTTCGCAGCGGTCGTGTTCCAGGGTCCATAGGATTAATGAGATTGACCAGACCACACACTAGAAGGTGAAGGAATGACGACGTTTCGGTCCGTCCTAGACCATTCTCAAGTCGATTGTGATTGATCAAGTCGACAATCGACTTGAGAATGGTCCAGGACGGACCGAAACGTCGTCGTCCCTTCACCTTCTAGTGTGTGGTCTGGTCAACATACTTTAGCCATGTTATTGTGACTCATCACCTGCACAGGATTAAGGACCTGCCCGGAGCACTACACGTACTAGTGGCTGTACAAGACTGTAACAACATGGAACCTACTTTACCTCCTAAATGTCAACTCATGTCTTGCTATTTTCACACAATACTGTTTGTTGACCAACTTGTACAACTGCTGATTTTTGCCATGTTCCCCCTTTTTTAATTCCTTTTTCAACACAATTTATACTTTAATCTCAATTAGTATTAAGTTTTAGTCTAGGTGTTGTTTTCCCCCCACACCTTGCCCGCAACACTGTGTGTATTAGTCGCTTCAGGTATTGTATGTACTAACTCTATCTATAAATCCAACATTATGTTTGTAACGCATCTTCTATGTATGTACTTATACCTGAATAAACATTTGAATTTGAATTTTTAATATGAATTTGAGTTTGATTTTTGTTTGTTGTAGTCTGGGGTTAGCTCAGAGAGCGATCATTCCGTCTTCTGTGATAGTTGGAGTGGTGCTCTGTGGTGGTCGTGAGGGGGGGACTATGGAGGATTGACTGGAAGGAGTTTTGCCTGGTGTATGGTAAGAACACTTTAGTACGACTGTTTCTTGACGTTGGGGAAGCCTCAGGACTACGGGCTGAGAACGGCACTGTGAGAGAGGATTTTCCGGAGAGTGTCAGTTAATTTCCTTGTGGCAGACGTGATATTTAGCGCCCTCTGATTATCCCGACAATTTGATGGTGCTACACAGCCTTCCCGGCTTGGTACCTTCTGTTGATAATTACTTGTGGTAGACATGTGTATATGGGTACAGGTGTTGGCTACTGTGAGCACTGCCCTGGTTACTGTGACCACTACCCTGGCTACTGTGAGCACTACCCTGGTTACTGTGAGCACTGCCCTTGCTACTGTGAGCACAACCCTGGTTACGGTGAGCACTACCATGAATACTGTGAGCACTACTCTGGTTACTGTGAGCACTACCATGGTTACTGTGAGCACTACCATGGTTACTGTGAGCACTACCCTGGCTACTGTGAGCACTACCCTGGTTACTGTGAGCACTGCCATGGTTACTGTGAGCACTGCCCATGCTACTGTGAGCACTACCCTGGTTACTGTGAGCACTACCATGGTTACTGTGAGCACTTCCCTTGCTACTGTGAGCACTACCCTGGTTACTGTGAGCACTACCATGGTTACTGTGAGCACTACCCTGGTTACTGTGAGCACTACCATGGTTACTGTGAGCACTGCCCTTGCTACTGTGAGCACTACCCTGGTTACTGTGAGCACTGCCCTTGCTACTGTGAGCACTACCCTGGTTACTGTGAGCACTACCCTGGCTACTGTGAGCACTACCCTGGTTACTGTGAGCACTACCCTGGTTACTGTGAGCACTGCCCTTGCTACTGTGAGCACTACCCTGGTTACTGTGAGCACTGCCCTTGCTACTGTGAGCACTACCCTGGTAACTGTGAGCACTGCCCTGGTTACTGTGAGCACTACCATGGTTACTGTGAGCACTACCCTGGTTACTGTGAGCACTACCCTGGTTACTGTGAGCACTACAATGGTTACTGTGAGCACTGCCCTTGCTACTGTGAGCACTACCCTGGTTACTGTGAGCACTACTATGGTTACTGTGAGCACTACCATGGTTACTGTGAGCACTACCCTGGTTACTGTGAGCACTACCCTGGTTACTGTGAGCACTGCCCTGGTTACTGTGAGCACTACCCTGGTTACTGTGAGCACTACCCTGGTTACTGTGAGCACTACCCTGGTTACTGTGAGCACTATCCTGGTTACTGTGAGCACTGCCCTGGTTACTGTGAGCACTGCCCTGGCTACTGTGAGCACTACCCTGGTTACTGTGAGCACTACCCTGGTTACTGTGAGCACTGCCCTTGCTACTGTGAGCACTACCCTGGTTACTGTGAGCACTACCATGGTTACTGTGAGCACTACCATGGTTACTGTGATCACTACCCTGGTTACTGTGAGCACTGCTCTGGTTACTGTGAGCACTACCCTGGTTACTGTGAGCACTACCCTGGTTACTGTGAGCACTACCCTGGTTACTGTGAGCACTACCCTGGTTACTGTGAGCACTACCCTGGTTACTGTGAGCACTGCCCTGGTTACTGTGAGCACTACCCTGGTTACTGTGAGCACTACCCTGGTTACTGTGAGCACTACCCTGACTATTGTGAGCACTACCCTGGTTACTGTGAGCACTACCCTGGTTACTGTGAGCACTACCCTGGTTACTGTGAGCACTACCCTGGTTACTGTGAGCACTGCCCTGGTTACTGTGAGCACTACCCTGGTTACTGTGAGCACTACCCTGGTTACTGTGAGCACTACCCTGACTACTGTGAGCACTACCCTGGTTACTGTGAGCACTACCCTGGTTACTGTGAGCACTGCCCTTGCTACTGTGAGCACTACCCTGGTTACTGTGAGCACTACCCTGGTTACTGTGAGCACTACCCTGGTTACTGTGAGCACTACCCTTGCTACTGTGAGCACTACCCTGGTTACTGTGAGCACTACCCTGGTTACTGTGAGCACTACCCTGGTTACTGTGAGCACTACCCTGGTTACTGTGAGCACTACCCTGGTTACTGTGAGCACTGCCCTGGTTACTGTGAGCACTACCCTGGTTACTGTGAGCACTACCCTGGTTACTGTGAGCACTACCCTGGTTACTGTGAGCACTAAACTGGTTACTGTGAGCACTACCCTGGTTACTGTGAGCACTGCCCTGGCTACTGTGAGCACTACCCTGGTTACTGTGAGCACTACCCTGGTTACTGTGAGCACTACCCTGGTTACTGTGAGCACTACCCTGGTTACTGTGAGCACTGCCCTGGTTACTGTGAGCACTACCTTGGTTACTGTGAGCACTACCCTGGTTACTGTGAGCACTACCCTGACTATTGTGAGCACTACCCTGGTTACTGTGAGCACTACCCTGGTTACTGTGAGCACTACCCTGGTTACTGTGAGCACTACCCTGGTTACTGTGAGCACTGCCCTGGTTACTGTGAGCACTACCCTGGTTACTGTGAGCACTACCCTGGTTACTGTGAGCACTACCCTGACTACTGTGAGCACTACCCTGGTTACTGTGAGCACTACCCTGGTTACTGTGAGCACTGCCCTTGCTACTGTGAGCACTACCCTGGTTACTGTGAGCACTACCCTGGTTACTGTGAGCACTACCCTGGTTACTGTGAGCACTACCCTTGCTACTGTGAGCACTACCCTGGTTACTGTGAGCACTACCCTGGTTACTGTGAGCACTACCCTGACTACTGTGAGCACTACCCTGGTTACTGTGAGCACTACCCTGGTTACTGTGAGCACTACCCTGACTACTGTGAGCACTACCCTGGTTACTGTGAGCACTACCCTGGTTACTGTGAGCACTACCCTGACTACTGTGAGCACTACCCTGGTTACTGTGAGCACTACCCTGACTACTGTGAGCACTACCCTGACTACTGTGAGCACTACCCTGGTTACTGTGAGCACTACCCTGACTACTGTGAGCACTACATAGCGTGGAGTGTGAGCTGTATATTAAGAGGTTGTTGATTGTTACTGAACATGATGACTATTGCCACACATGGTGATATTTGACTCTCATCATTGGTTCACCCACTCTAAGCATTCCCTCCTCCACTACCACCACCAGCCGAACCACATCACCACAGTCTCTGCCAGCATCAGTGGAGGACCATCACCAGTCTCTGCCACCATCAGTGGAGGACCATCACCACAGTCTCTGCCAGCATCAGTGGAGGACCATCACCACAGTCTCTGCCAGCATCAGTGGAGGACCATTACCAGTCTCTGCCAGCATCAGTGGAGGACCATCACCACAGTCTCTGCCAGCATCAGTGGAGGACCATCACCAGTCTCTGCCAGCATCAGTGGAGGACCATCACCACAGTCTCTGCCAGCATCAGTGGAGGACCATCACCACAGTCTCTGCCAGCATCAGTGGAGGACCATCACCACAGTCTCTGCCAACATCAGTGGAGGACCATCACCAGTCTCTGCCAGCATCAGTGGAGGACCATCACCAGTCTCTGCCAGCATCAGTGGAAGACCATCACCACAGTCTCTGCCAGCATCAGTGGAAGACCATCACCACAGTCTCTGCCAGCATCAGTGGAAGACCATCACCACAGTCTCTGCCAGCATCAGTGGAAGACCATCACCAGTCTCTGCCAGCATCAGTGGAGGACCATCACCACAGTCTCTGCCAGCATCAGTGGAAGACCATCACCACAGTCTCTGCCAGCATCAGTGGAAGACCATCACCACAGTCTCTGCCAGCATCAGTGGAAGACCATCACCAGTCTCTGCCAGCATCAGTGGAGGACCATCACCACAGTCTCTGCCAGCATCAGTGGAAGACCATCACCACAGTCTCTGCCAGCATCAGTGGAGGACCATCACCACAGTCTCTGCCAGCATCAGTGGAGGACCATCACCAGTCTCTGCCAGCATCAGTGGAAGACCATCACCACAGTCTCTGCCAGCATCAGTGGAAGACCATCACCACAGTCTCTGCCAGCATCAGTGGAAGACCATCACCAGTCTCTGCCAGCATCAGTGGAGGACCATCACCAGTCTCTGCCAGCATCAGTGGAGGACCATCACCAGTCTCTGCCAGCATCAGTGGAGGACCATCACCACAGTCTCTGCCAGCATCAGTGGAGGACCATCACCAGTCTCTGCCAGCATCAGTGGAGGACCATCACACAGTCTCTGCCAGCATCAGTGGAGGACCATCACCAGTCTCTGCCAGCATCAGTGGAGGACCATCACCAGTCTCTGCCAGCATCAGTGGAGGACCATCACCAGTCTCTGCCAGCATCAGTGGAGGACCATCACAGTCTCTGCCAGCATCAGTGGAAGACCATCACCAGTCTCTGCCAGCATCAGTGGAGGACCATCACCACAGTCTCTGCCAGCATCAGTGGAGGACCATCACCAGTCTCTGCCAGCATCAGTGGAGGACCATCACCAGTCTCTGCCAGCATCAGTGGAGGACCATCACCACAGTCTCTGCCAGCATCAGTGGAGGACCATCACCACAGTCTCTGCCAGCATCAGTGGAGGACCATCACCACAGTCTCTGCCAGCATCAGTGGAGGACCATCACCACAGTCTCTGCCAGCATCAGTGGAAGACCATCACCAGTCTCTGCCAGCATCAGTGGAAGACCATCACCACAGTCTCTGCCAGCATCAGTGGAGGACCATCACCACAGTCTCTGCCAGCATCAGTGGAGGACCATCACCACAGTCTCTGCCAGCATCAGTGGAAGACCATCACCACAGTCTCTGCCAGCATCAGTGGAAGACCATCACCACAGTCTCTGCCAGCATCAGTGGAAGACCATCACCACAGTCTCTGCCAGCATCAGTGGAAGACCATCACCACAGTCTCTGCCAGCATCAGTGGAAGACCATCACCAGTCTCTGCCAGCATCAGTGGAAGACCATCACCACAGTCTCTGCCAGCATCAGTGGAGGACCATCACCAGTCTCTGCCAGCATCAGTGGAAGACCATCACCAGTCTCTGCCAGCATCAGTGGAGGACCATCACCAGTCTCTGCCAGCATCAGTGGAGGACCATCACCAGTCTCTGCCAGCATCAGTGGAGGACCATCACCACAGTCTCTGCCAGCATCAGTGGAGGACCATCACCAGTCTCTGCCAGCATCAGTGGAGGACCATCACCACAGTCTCTGCCAGCATCAGTGGAGGACCATCACCAGTCTCTGCCAGCATCAGTGGAGGACCATCACCACAGTCTCTGCCAGCATCAGTGGAGGACCATCACCACAGTCTCTGCCAGCATCAGTGGAGGACCATCACCACAGTCTCTGCCAGCATCAGTGGAGACCATCACCACAGTCTCTGCCAGCATCAGTGGAGGACCATCACACAGTCTCTGCCAGCATCAGTGGAGGACCATCACCACAGTCTCTGCCAGCATCAGTGGAGGACCATCACCACAGTCTCTGCCAGCATCAGTGGAAGACCATCACCACAGTCTCTGCCAGCATCAGTGGAAGACCATCACCACAGTCTCTGCCAGCATCAGTGGAAGACCATCACCACAGTCTCTGCCAGCATCAGTGGAGGACCATCACCAGTCTCTGCCAGCATCAGTGGAAGACCATCACCACAGTCTCTGCCAGCATCAGTGGAGGACCATCACCAGTCTCTGCCAGCATCAGTGGAAGACCATCACACAGTCTCTGCCAGCATCAGTGGAAGACCATCACCACAGTCTCTGCCAGCATCAGTGGAGGACCATCACCAGTCTCTGCCAGCATCAGTGGAAGACCATCACCACAGTCTCTGCCAGCATCAGTGGAGGACCATCACCACAGTCTCTGCCAGCATCAGTGGAAGACCATCACCAGTCTCTGCCAGCATCAGTGGAGGACCATCACCAGTCTCTGCCAGCATCAGTGGAGGACCATCACCACAGTCTCTGCCAGCATCAGTGGAAGACCATCACCACAGTCTCTGCCAGCATCAGTGGAAGACCATCACCACAGTCTCTGCCAGCATCAGTGGAAGACCATCACCACAGTCTCTGCCAGCATCAGTGGAAGACCATCACCACAGTCTCTGCCAGCATCAGTGGAGGACCATCACCAGTCTCTGCCAGCATCAGTGGAGGACCATCACCACAGTCTCTGCCAGCATCAGTGGAGGACCATCACCAGTCTCTGCCAGCATCAGTGGAGGACCATCACCACAGTCTCTGCCAGCATCAGTGGAGGACCATCACCAGTCTCTGCCAGCATCAGTGGAAGGCCATCACCAGTCTCTGCCAGCATCAGTGGAAGACCATCACCAGTCTCTGCCAGCATCAGTGGAAGACCATCACCACAGTCTCTGCCAGCATCAGTGGAGGACCATCACCAGTCTCTGCCAGCATCAGTGGAAGACCATCACCACAGTCTCTGCCAGCATCAGTGGAGGACCATCACCAGTCTCTGCCAGCATCAGTGGAAGACCATCACCAGTCTCTGCCAGCATCAGTGGAAGACCATCACCACAGTCTCTGCCAGCATCAGTGGAGGACCATCACCACAGTCTCTGCCAGCATCAGTGGAAGACCATCACCAGTCTCTGCCAGCATCAGTGGAAGACCATCACCAGTCTCTGCCAGCATCAGTGGAAGACCATCACCACAGTCTCTGCCAGCATCAGTGGAAGACCATCAACACAGTCTCTGAAAGCATCAGTGGAGGACCATCACCAGTCTCTGCCAGCATCAGTGGAGGACCATCACCACAGTCTCTGCCAGCATCAGTGGAAGACCATCACCAGTCTCTGCCAGCATCAGTGGAAGACCATCACCACAGTCTCTGCCAGCATCAGTGGAGGACCATCACCACAGTCTCTGCCAGCATCAGTGGAAGACCATCACCAGTCTCTGCCAGCATCAGTGGAAGACCATCACCAGTCTCTGCCAGCATCAGTGGAAGACCATCACCACAGTCTCTGCCAGCATCAGTGGAAGACCATCACCAGTCTCTGCCAGCATCAGTGGAAGACCATCACCAGTCTCTGCCAGCATCAGTGGAAGACCATCACCACAGTCTCTGCCAGCATCAGTGGAGGACCATCACCACAGTCTCTGCCAGCATCAGTGGAAGACCATCACCAGTCTCTGCCAGCATCAGTGGAAGACCATCACCAGTCTCTGCCAGCATCAGTGGAAGACCATCACCACAGTCTCTGCCAGCATCAGTGGAAGACCATCACCAGTCTCTGCCAGCATCAGTGGAAGACCATCACCAGTCTCTGCCAGCATCAGTGGAGGACCATCACCACAGTCTCTGCCAGCATCAGTGGAGGACCATCACCAGTCTCTGCCAGCATCAGTGGAGGACCATCACCACAGTCTCTGCCAGCATCAGTGGAGGACCATCACCAGTCTCTGCCAGCATCAGTGGAAGACCATCACCAGTCTCTGCCAGCATCAGTGGAAGACCATCACCAGTCTCTGCCAGCATCAGTGGAAGACCATCACCACAGTCTCTGCCAGCATCAGTGGAGGACCATCACCACAGTCTCTGCCAGCATCAGTGGAAGACCATCACCACAGTCTCTGCCAGCATCAGTGGAAGACCATCACCACAGTCTCTGCCAGCATCAGTGGAAGACCATCACCACAGTCTCTGCCAGCATCAGTGGAAGACCATCACCACAGTCTCTGCCAGCATCAGTGGAGGACCATCACCACAGTCTCTGCCAGCATCAGTGGAGGACCATCACCACAGTCTCTGCCAGCATCAGTGGAGGACCATCACCACAGTCTCTGCCAGCATCAGTGGAAGACCATCACCAGTCTCTGCCAGCATCAGTGGAGACCATCACCACAGTCTCTGCCAGCATCAGTGGAGACCATCACCAGTCTCTGCCAGCATCAGTGGAAGACCATCACCACAGTCTCTGCCAGCATCAGTGGAGGACCATCACCAGTCTCTGCCAGCATCAGTGGAAGACCATCACCAGTCTCTGCCAGCATCAGTGGAAGACCATCACCACAGTCTCTGCCAGCATCAGTGGAGGACCATCACCACAGTCTCTGCCAGCATCAGTGGAAGACCATCACCAGTCTCTGCCAGCATCAGTGGAAGACCATCACCAGTCTCTGCCAGCATCAGTGGAAGACCATCACCACAGTCTCTGCCAGCATCAGTGGAAGACCATCACCACAGTCTCTGCCAGCATCAGTGGAGGACCATCACCAGTCTCTGCCAGCATCAGTGGAGGACCATCACCACAGTCTCTGCCAGCATCAGTGGAAGACCATCACCAGTCTCTGCCAGCATCAGTGGAAGACCATCACCACAGTCTCTGCCAGCATCAGTGGAGGACCATCACACAGTCTCTGCCAGCATCAGTGGAGACCATCACCAGTCTCTGCCAGCATCAGTGGAAGACCATCACCAGTCTCTGCCAGCATCAGTGGAAGACCATCACCACAGTCTCTGCCAGCATCAGTGGAAGACCATCACCAGTCTCTGCCAGCATCAGTGGAAGACCATCACCAGTCTCTGCCAGCATCAGTGGAAGACCATCACCACAGTCTCTGCCAGCATCAGTGGAGGACCATCACCAGTCTCTGCCAGCATCAGTGGAGGACCATCACCACAGTCTCTGCCAGCATCAGTGGAAGACCATCACCAGTCTCTGCCAGCATCAGTGGAAGACCATCACCACAGTCTCTGCCAGCATCAGTGGAGGACCATCACCACAGTCTCTGCCAGCATCAGTGGAGACCATCACCAGTCTCTGCCAGCATCAGTGGAGGACCATCACCACAGTCTCTGCCAGCATCAGTGGAGGACCATCACCAGTCTCTGCCAGCATCAGTGGAGGACCATCACCACAGTCTCTGCCAGCATCAGTGGAAGACCATCACCACAGTCTCTGCCAGCATCAGTGGAAGACCATCACCAGTCTCTGCCAGCATCAGTGGAGGACCATCACCAGTCTCTGCCAGCATCAGTGGAGGACCATCACCAGTCTCTGCCAGCATCAGTGGAGGACCATCACCAGTCTCTGCCAGCATCAGTGGAGGACCATCACCAGTCTCTGCCAGCATCAGTGGAGGACCATCACCACAGTCTCTGCCAGCATCAGTGGAGGACCATCACCACAGTCTCTGCCAGCATCAGTGGAAGACCATCACACAGTCTCTGCCAGCATCAGTGGAAGACCATCACCACAGTCTCTGCCAGCATCAGTGGAAGACCATCACCACAGTCTCTGCCAGCATCAGTGGAAGACCATCACCACAGTCTCTGCCAGCATCAGTGGAAGACCATCACCAGTCTCTGCCAGCATCAGTGGAAGACCATCACCACAGTCTCTGCCAGCATCAGTGGAGGACCATCACCAGTCTCTGCCAGCATCAGTGGAAGACCATCACCAGTCTCTGCCAGCATCAGTGGAGACCATCACCAGTCTCTGCCAGCATCAGTGGAGGACCATCACCAGTCTCTGCCAGCATCAGTGGAGGACCATCACCACAGTCTCTGCCAGCATCAGTGGAGGACCATCACAGTCTCTGCCAGCATCAGTGGAGGACCATCACCACAGTCTCTGCCAGCATCAGTGGAGGACCATCACCAGTCTCTGCCAGCATCAGTGGAGGACCATCACCACAGTCTCTGCCAGCATCAGTGGAGGACCATCACCACAGTCTCTGCCAGCATCAGTGGAGGACCATCACCACAGTCTCTGCCAGCATCAGTGGAGACCATCACCACAGTCTCTGCCAGCATCAGTGGAGGACCATCACCACAGTCTCTGCCAGCATCAGTGGAGGACCATCACCACAGTCTCTGCCAGCATCAGTGGAGGACCATCACCACAGTCTCTGCCAGCATCAGTGGAAGACCATCACCACAGTCTCTGCCAGCATCAGTGGAAGACCATCACCACAGTCTCTGCCAGCATCAGTGGAAGACCATCACCACAGTCTCTGCCAGCATCAGTGGAGGACCATCACCAGTCTCTGCCAGCATCAGTGGAAGACCATCACCACAGTCTCTGCCAGCATCAGTGGAGGACCATCACCAGTCTCTGCCAGCATCAGTGGAAGACCATCACCAGTCTCTGCCAGCATCAGTGGAAGACCATCACCACAGTCTCTGCCAGCATCAGTGGAGGACCATCACCAGTCTCTGCCAGCATCAGTGGAAGACCATCACCACAGTCTCTGCCAGCATCAGTGGAGGACCATCACCACAGTCTCTGCCAGCATCAGTGGAAGACCATCACCAGTCTCTGCCAGCATCAGTGGAAGACCATCACCAGTCTCTGCCAGCATCAGTGGAGGACCATCACCACAGTCTCTGCCAGCATCAGTGGAAGACCATCACCACAGTCTCTGCCAGCATCAGTGGAAGACCATCACCACAGTCTCTGCCAGCATCAGTGGAAGACCATCACCACAGTCTCTGCCAGCATCAGTGGAAGACCATCACCACAGTCTCTGCCAGCATCAGTGGAGGACCATCACCAGTCTCTGCCAGCATCAGTGGAGGACCATCACCACAGTCTCTGCCAGCATCAGTGGAGGACCATCACCAGTCTCTGCCAGCATCAGTGGAGGACCATCACCACAGTCTCTGCCAGCATCAGTGGAGGACCATCACCAGTCTCTGCCAGCATCAGTGGAAGACCATCACCAGTCTCTGCCAGCATCAGTGGAAGACCATCACAGTCTCTGCCAGCATCAGTGGAAGACCATCACCACAGTCTCTGCCAGCATCAGTGGAGGACCATCACCAGTCTCTGCCAGCATCAGTGGAAGACCATCACCACAGTCTCTGCCAGCATCAGTGGAGGACCATCACCAGTCTCTGCCAGCATCAGTGGAAGACCATCACCAGTCTCTGCCAGCATCAGTGGAAGACCATCACCACAGTCTCTGCCAGCATCAGTGGAGGACCATCACCACAGTCTCTGCCAGCATCAGTGGAAGACCATCACCAGTCTCTGCCAGCATCAGTGGAGGACCATCACCAGTCTCTGCCAGCATCAGTGGAAGACCATCACCACAGTCTCTGCCAGCATCAGTGGAAGACCATCACACAGTCTCTGCCAGCATCAGTGGAGGACCATCACCAGTCTCTGCCAGCATCAGTGGAGGACCATCACCACAGTCTCTGCCAGCATCAGTGGAAGACCATCACCAGTCTCTGCCAGCATCAGTGGAAGACCATCACCACAGTCTCTGCCAGCATCAGTGGAGGACCATCACCACAGTCTCTGCCAGCATCAGTGGAAGACCATCACCAGTCTCTGCCAGCATCAGTGGAAGACCATCACCAGTCTCTGCCAGCATCAGTGGAAGACCATCACCACAGTCTCTGCCAGCATCAGTGGAAGACCATCACCAGTCTCTGCCAGCATCAGTGGAAGACCATCACCAGTCTCTGCCAGCATCAGTGGAAGACCATCACCACAGTCTCTGCCAGCATCAGTGGAGGACCATCACCACAGTCTCTGCCAGCATCAGTGGAAGACCATCACCAGTCTCTGCCAGCATCAGTGGAAGACCATCACCAGTCTCTGCCAGCATCAGTGGAAGACCATCACCACAGTCTCTGCCAGCATCAGTGGAAGACCATCACCAGTCTCTGCCAGCATCAGTGGAAGACCATCACCAGTCTCTGCCAGCATCAGTGGAGACCATCACCACAGTCTCTGCCAGCATCAGTGGAGGACCATCACCCAGTCTCTGCCAGCATCAGTGGAGGACCATCACCACAGTCTCTGCCAGCATCAGTGGAGGACCATCACCAGTCTCTGCCAGCATCAGTGGAAGCCATCACCAGTCTCTGCCAGCATCAGTGGAAGACCATCACCAGTCTCTGCCAGCATCAGTGGAAGACCATCACCACAGTCTCTGCCAGCATCAGTGGAGGACCATCACCAGTCTCTGCCAGCATCAGTGGAAGACCATCACCACAGTCTCTGCCAGCATCAGTGGAGGACCATCACC
>WNGS01011011.1:25167-93330 GCA_020271785.1 Procambarus virginalis
ACCCTGGTTACTGTGAGCACTACCCTGGTTACTGTGAGCACGCCCTGGTTACTGTGAGCACTACCCTGGTTACTGTGAGCACTACCCTGGTTACTGTGAGCACTACCCTGACTACTGTGAGCACTACCCTGGTTACTGTGAGCACTACCCTGGTTACTGTGAGCAATGCCCTGCTACTGTGAGCACTACCCTGGTTACTGTGAGCACTACCCTGGTTACTGTGAGCACTACCCTGGTTACTGTGAGCACTACCCTGCTACTGTGAGCACTACCCTGGTTACTGTGAGCACTACCCGGTTACTGTGAGCACTACCCTGATACTGTGAGCACTACCCTGGTACTGTGAGCACTACCTGGTTACTGTGAGCACTACCCTGACTACTGTGAGCACTACCCTGGTTACTGTGAGCACTACCCTGGTTACTGTGAGCACTACCCTGACTACTGTGAGCACTACCTGGTTACTGTGAGCACTACCCTGATACTGTGAGCACTACCCGACTACTGTGAGCACTACCCTGGTTTTTTTTACTTTGTCTGGAGCACTACACCTGGACTCTGTGGCACTACATAGCGTGGAGTGGAGCGTATATTAAGAGGTTGTTGATTGTTACTGAACATGATGACATTGCCACACATGGTGAGATTTTGACTCTCATCATTGGTCACCCACTCTAGCATTCCCTCCCCACTACACCACCAGCCGAACCACATCACCACAGTCTCTGCCAGCATCAGTGGAGGACCATCACCAGTCTCTGCCACCATCAGTGGAGGACCATCACCACAGTCTCTGCCAGCATCAGTGGAGACCATCACCACAGTCTCTGCCAGCATCAGTGGAGGACCATCACCAGTCTCTGCCAGCATCAGTGGAGGACCATCACCACAGTCTCTGCCAGCATCAGTGGAGGACCATCACCAGTCTCTGCCAGCATCAGTGGAGGACCATCACCACAGTCTCTGCCAGCATCAGTGGAGGACCATCACCACAGTCTCTGCCAGCATCAGTGGAGACCATCACCACAGTCTCTGCCAGCATCAGTGGAGGACCATCACCAGTCTCTGCCAGCATCAGTGGAGGACCATCACCACAGTCTCTGCCAGCATCAGTGGAGGACCATCACCAGTCTCTGCCAGCATCAGTGGAGGACCATCACCACAGTCTCTGCCAGCATCAGTGGAAGACCATCACCACAGTCTCTGCCAGCATCAGTGGAAGACCATCACCAGTCTCTGCCAGCATCAGTGGAGGACCATCACCAGTCTCTGCCAGCATCAGTGGAGGACCATCACCAGTCTCTGCCAGCATCAGTGGAGGACCATCACCAGTCTCTGCCAGCATCAGTGGAGGACCATCACCAGTCTCTGCCAGCATCAGTGGAGGACCATCACCACAGTCTCTGCCAGCATCAGTGGAAGACCATCACCAGTCTCTGCCAGCATCAGTGGAGGACCATCACCACAGTCTCTGCCAGCATCAGTGGAGGACCATCACCACAGTCTCTGCCAGCATCAGTGGAAGACCATCACCAGTCTCTGCCAGCATCAGTGGAAGACCATCACCACAGTCTCTGCCAGCATCAGTGGAGGACCATCACCACAGTCTCTGCCAGCATCAGTGGAGGACCATCACCACAGTCTCTGCCAGCATCAGTGGAAGACCATCACCACAGTCTCTGCCAGCATCAGTGGAAGACCATCACCACAGTCTCTGCCAGCATCAGTGGAAGACCATCACCACAGTCTCTGCCAGCATCAGTGGAAGACCATCACCACAGTCTCTGCCAGCATCAGTGGAAGACCATCACCAGTCTCTGCCAGCATCAGTGGAAGACCATCACCACAGTCTCTGCCAGCATCAGTGGAGGACCATCACCAGTCTCTGCCAGCATCAGTGGAAGACCATCACCAGTCTCTGCCAGCATCAGTGGAGGACCATCACCAGTCTCTGCCAGCATCAGTGGAGGACCATCACCAGTCTCTGCCAGCATCAGTGGAGGACCATCACCACAGTCTCTGCCAGCATCAGTGGAGGACCATCACCAGTCTCTGCCAGCATCAGTGGAGGACCATCACCACAGTCTCTGCCAGCATCAGTGGAGGACCATCACCAGTCTCTGCCAGCATCAGTGGAGGACCATCACCACAGTCTCTGCCAGCATCAGTGGAGGACCATCACCACAGTCTCTGCCAGCATCAGTGGAGGACCATCACCACAGTCTCTGCCAGCATCAGTGGAGACCATCACCACAGTCTCTGCCAGCATCAGTGGAGGACCATCACACAGTCTCTGCCAGCATCAGTGGAGGACCATCACCACAGTCTCTGCCAGCATCAGTGGAGGACCATCACCACAGTCTCTGCCAGCATCAGTGGAAGACCATCACCACAGTCTCTGCCAGCATCAGTGGAAGACCATCACCACAGTCTCTGCCAGCATCAGTGGAAGACCATCACCACAGTCTCTGCCAGCATCAGTGGAGGACCATCACCAGTCTCTGCCAGCATCAGTGGAAGACCATCACCACAGTCTCTGCCAGCATCAGTGGAGGACCATCACCAGTCTCTGCCAGCATCAGTGGAAGACCATCACCAGTCTCTGCCAGCATCAGTGGAAGACCATCACCACAGTCTCTGCCAGCATCAGTGGAGGACCATCACCAGTCTCTGCCAGCATCAGTGGAAGACCATCACCACAGTCTCTGCCAGCATCAGTGGAGGACCATCACCACAGTCTCTGCCAGCATCAGTGGAAGACCATCACCAGTCTCTGCCAGCATCAGTGGAGGACCATCACCAGTCTCTGCCAGCATCAGTGGAGGACCATCACCACAGTCTCTGCCAGCATCAGTGGAAGACCATCACCACAGTCTCTGCCAGCATCAGTGGAAGACCATCACCACAGTCTCTGCCAGCATCAGTGGAAGACCATCACCACAGTCTCTGCCAGCATCAGTGGAAGACCATCACCACAGTCTCTGCCAGCATCAGTGGAGGACCATCACCAGTCTCTGCCAGCATCAGTGGAGGACCATCACCACAGTCTCTGCCAGCATCAGTGGAGGACCATCACCAGTCTCTGCCAGCATCAGTGGAGGACCATCACCACAGTCTCTGCCAGCATCAGTGGAGGACCATCACCAGTCTCTGCCAGCATCAGTGGAAGACCATCACCAGTCTCTGCCAGCATCAGTGGAAGACCATCACCAGTCTCTGCCAGCATCAGTGGAAGACCATCACCACAGTCTCTGCCAGCATCAGTGGAGGACCATCACCAGTCTCTGCCAGCATCAGTGGAAGACCATCACCACAGTCTCTGCCAGCATCAGTGGAGGACCATCACCAGTCTCTGCCAGCATCAGTGGAAGACCATCACCAGTCTCTGCCAGCATCAGTGGAAGACCATCACCACAGTCTCTGCCAGCATCAGTGGAGGACCATCACCACAGTCTCTGCCAGCATCAGTGGAAGACCATCACCAGTCTCTGCCAGCATCAGTGGAAGACCATCACCAGTCTCTGCCAGCATCAGTGGAAGACCATCACCACAGTCTCTGCCAGCATCAGTGGAAGACCATCACCACAGTCTCTGCCAGCATCAGTGGAGGACCATCACCAGTCTCTGCCAGCATCAGTGGAGGACCATCACCACAGTCTCTGCCAGCATCAGTGGAAGACCATCACCAGTCTCTGCCAGCATCAGTGGAAGACCATCACCACAGTCTCTGCCAGCATCAGTGGAGGACCATCACCACAGTCTCTGCCAGCATCAGTGGAAGACCATCACCAGTCTCTGCCAGCATCAGTGGAAGACCATCACCAGTCTCTGCCAGCATCAGTGGAAGACCATCACCACAGTCTCTGCCAGCATCAGTGGAAGACCATCACCAGTCTCTGCCAGCATCAGTGGAAGACCATCACCAGTCTCTGCCAGCATCAGTGGAAGACCATCACCACAGTCTCTGCCAGCATCAGTGGAGGACCATCACCACAGTCTCTGCCAGCATCAGTGGAAGACCATCACCAGTCTCTGCCAGCATCAGTGGAAGACCATCACCAGTCTCTGCCAGCATCAGTGGAAGACCATCACCACAGTCTCTGCCAGCATCAGTGGAAGACCATCACCAGTCTCTGCCAGCATCAGTGGAAGACCATCACCAGTCTCTGCCAGCATCAGTGGAGGACCATCACCACAGTCTCTGCCAGCATCAGTGGAGGACCATCACCAGTCTCTGCCAGCATCAGTGGAGGACCATCACCACAGTCTCTGCCAGCATCAGTGGAGGACCATCACCAGTCTCTGCCAGCATCAGTGGAAGACCATCACCAGTCTCTGCCAGCATCAGTGGAAGACCATCACCAGTCTCTGCCAGCATCAGTGGAAGACCATCACCACAGTCTCTGCCAGCATCAGTGGAGGACCATCACCACAGTCTCTGCCAGCATCAGTGGAAGACCATCACCACAGTCTCTGCCAGCATCAGTGGAAGACCATCACCACAGTCTCTGCCAGCATCAGTGGAAGACCATCACCACAGTCTCTGCCAGCATCAGTGGAAGACCATCACCACAGTCTCTGCCAGCATCAGTGGAGGACCATCACCACAGTCTCTGCCAGCATCAGTGGAGGACCATCACCACAGTCTCTGCCAGCATCAGTGGAGGACCATCACCACAGTCTCTGCCAGCATCAGTGGAAGACCATCACCAGTCTCTGCCAGCATCAGTGGAAGACCATCACCACAGTCTCTGCCAGCATCAGTGGAGGACCATCACCAGTCTCTGCCAGCATCAGTGGAAGACCATCACCACAGTCTCTGCCAGCATCAGTGGAGGACCATCACCAGTCTCTGCCAGCATCAGTGGAAGACCATCACCAGTCTCTGCCAGCATCAGTGGAAGACCATCACCACAGTCTCTGCCAGCATCAGTGGAGGACCATCACCACAGTCTCTGCCAGCATCAGTGGAAGACCATCACCAGTCTCTGCCAGCATCAGTGGAAGACCATCACCAGTCTCTGCCAGCATCAGTGGAAGACCATCACCACAGTCTCTGCCAGCATCAGTGGAAGACCATCACCACAGTCTCTGCCAGCATCAGTGGAGGACCATCACCAGTCTCTGCCAGCATCAGTGGAGGACCATCACCACAGTCTCTGCCAGCATCAGTGGAAGACCATCACCAGTCTCTGCCAGCATCAGTGGAAGACCATCACCACAGTCTCTGCCAGCATCAGTGGAGGACCATCACCACAGTCTCTGCCAGCATCAGTGGAAGACCATCACCAGTCTCTGCCAGCATCAGTGGAAGACCATCACCAGTCTCTGCCAGCATCAGTGGAAGACCATCACCACAGTCTCTGCCAGCATCAGTGGAAGACCATCACCAGTCTCTGCCAGCATCAGTGGAAGACCATCACCAGTCTCTGCCAGCATCAGTGGAAGACCATCACCACAGTCTCTGCCAGCATCAGTGGAGGACCATCACCAGTCTCTGCCAGCATCAGTGGAGGACCATCACCACAGTCTCTGCCAGCATCAGTGGAAGACCATCACCAGTCTCTGCCAGCATCAGTGGAAGACCATCACCACAGTCTCTGCCAGCATCAGTGGAGGACCATCACCACAGTCTCTGCCAGCATCAGTGGAGGACCATCACCAGTCTCTGCCAGCATCAGTGGAGGACCATCACCACAGTCTCTGCCAGCATCAGTGGAGGACCATCACCAGTCTCTGCCAGCATCAGTGGAGGACCATCACCACAGTCTCTGCCAGCATCAGTGGAAGACCATCACCACAGTCTCTGCCAGCATCAGTGGAAGACCATCACCAGTCTCTGCCAGCATCAGTGGAGGACCATCACCAGTCTCTGCCAGCATCAGTGGAGGACCATCACCAGTCTCTGCCAGCATCAGTGGAGGACCATCACCAGTCTCTGCCAGCATCAGTGGAGGACCATCACCAGTCTCTGCCAGCATCAGTGGAGGACCATCACCACAGTCTCTGCCAGCATCAGTGGAGGACCATCACCACAGTCTCTGCCAGCATCAGTGGAAGACCATCACCACAGTCTCTGCCAGCATCAGTGGAAGACCATCACCACAGTCTCTGCCAGCATCAGTGGAAGACCATCACCACAGTCTCTGCCAGCATCAGTGGAAGACCATCACCACAGTCTCTGCCAGCATCAGTGGAAGACCATCACCAGTCTCTGCCAGCATCAGTGGAAGACCATCACCACAGTCTCTGCCAGCATCAGTGGAGGACCATCACCAGTCTCTGCCAGCATCAGTGGAAGACCATCACCAGTCTCTGCCAGCATCAGTGGAGGACCATCACCAGTCTCTGCCAGCATCAGTGGAGGACCATCACCAGTCTCTGCCAGCATCAGTGGAGGACCATCACCACAGTCTCTGCCAGCATCAGTGGAGGACCATCACCAGTCTCTGCCAGCATCAGTGGAGGACCATCACCACAGTCTCTGCCAGCATCAGTGGAGGACCATCACCAGTCTCTGCCAGCATCAGTGGAGGACCATCACCACAGTCTCTGCCAGCATCAGTGGAGGACCATCACCACAGTCTCTGCCAGCATCAGTGGAGGACCATCACCACAGTCTCTGCCAGCATCAGTGGAGACCATCACCACAGTCTCTGCCAGCATCAGTGGAGGACCATCACCACAGTCTCTGCCAGCATCAGTGGAGGACCATCACCACAGTCTCTGCCAGCATCAGTGGAGGACCATCACCACAGTCTCTGCCAGCATCAGTGGAAGACCATCACCACAGTCTCTGCCAGCATCAGTGGAAGACCATCACCACAGTCTCTGCCAGCATCAGTGGAAGACCATCACCACAGTCTCTGCCAGCATCAGTGGAGGACCATCACCAGTCTCTGCCAGCATCAGTGGAAGACCATCACCACAGTCTCTGCCAGCATCAGTGGAGGACCATCACCAGTCTCTGCCAGCATCAGTGGAAGACCATCACACAGTCTCTGCCAGCATCAGTGGAAGACCATCACCACAGTCTCTGCCAGCATCAGTGGAGGACCATCACCAGTCTCTGCCAGCATCAGTGGAAGACCATCACCACAGTCTCTGCCAGCATCAGTGGAGGACCATCACCACAGTCTCTGCCAGCATCAGTGGAAGACCATCACCAGTCTCTGCCAGCATCAGTGGAAGACCATCACCAGTCTCTGCCAGCATCAGTGGAGGACCATCACCACAGTCTCTGCCAGCATCAGTGGAAGACCATCACCACAGTCTCTGCCAGCATCAGTGGAAGACCATCACCACAGTCTCTGCCAGCATCAGTGGAAGACCATCACCACAGTCTCTGCCAGCATCAGTGGAAGACCATCACCACAGTCTCTGCCAGCATCAGTGGAGGACCATCACCAGTCTCTGCCAGCATCAGTGGAGGACCATCACCACAGTCTCTGCCAGCATCAGTGGAGGACCATCACCAGTCTCTGCCAGCATCAGTGGAGGACCATCACCACAGTCTCTGCCAGCATCAGTGGAGGACCATCACCAGTCTCTGCCAGCATCAGTGGAAGACCATCACCAGTCTCTGCCAGCATCAGTGGAAGACCATCACCAGTCTCTGCCAGCATCAGTGGAAGACCATCACCACAGTCTCTGCCAGCATCAGTGGAGGACCATCACCAGTCTCTGCCAGCATCAGTGGAAGACCATCACCACAGTCTCTGCCAGCATCAGTGGAGGACCATCACCAGTCTCTGCCAGCATCAGTGGAAGACCATCACCAGTCTCTGCCAGCATCAGTGGAAGACCATCACCACAGTCTCTGCCAGCATCAGTGGAGGACCATCACCACAGTCTCTGCCAGCATCAGTGGAAGACCATCACCAGTCTCTGCCAGCATCAGTGGAAGACCATCACCAGTCTCTGCCAGCATCAGTGGAAGACCATCACCACAGTCTCTGCCAGCATCAGTGGAAGACCATCACACAGTCTCTGCCAGCATCAGTGGAGGACCATCACCAGTCTCTGCCAGCATCAGTGGAGGACCATCACCACAGTCTCTGCCAGCATCAGTGGAAGACCATCACCAGTCTCTGCCAGCATCAGTGGAAGACCATCACCACAGTCTCTGCCAGCATCAGTGGAGGACCATCACCACAGTCTCTGCCAGCATCAGTGGAAGACCATCACCAGTCTCTGCCAGCATCAGTGGAAGACCATCACCAGTCTCTGCCAGCATCAGTGGAAGACCATCACCACAGTCTCTGCCAGCATCAGTGGAAGACCATCACCAGTCTCTGCCAGCATCAGTGGAAGACCATCACCAGTCTCTGCCAGCATCAGTGGAAGACCATCACCACAGTCTCTGCCAGCATCAGTGGAGGACCATCACCACAGTCTCTGCCAGCATCAGTGGAAGACCATCACCAGTCTCTGCCAGCATCAGTGGAAGACCATCACCAGTCTCTGCCAGCATCAGTGGAAGACCATCACCACAGTCTCTGCCAGCATCAGTGGAAGACCATCACCAGTCTCTGCCAGCATCAGTGGAAGACCATCACCAGTCTCTGCCAGCATCAGTGGAGGACCATCACCACAGTCTCTGCCAGCATCAGTGGAGGACCATCACCAGTCTCTGCCAGCATCAGTGGAGGACCATCACCACAGTCTCTGCCAGCATCAGTGGAGGACCATCACCAGTCTCTGCCAGCATCAGTGGAAGACCATCACCAGTCTCTGCCAGCATCAGTGGAAGACCATCACCAGTCTCTGCCAGCATCAGTGGAAGACCATCACCACAGTCTCTGCCAGCATCAGTGGAGGACCATCACCAGTCTCTGCCAGCATCAGTGGAAGACCATCACCACAGTCTCTGCCAGCATCAGTGGAGGACCATCACCAGTCTCTGCCAGCATCAGTGGAAGACCATCACCACAGTCTCTGCCAGCATCAGTGGAGGACCATCACCAGTCTCTGCCAGCATCAGTGGAAGACCATCACCAGTCTCTGCCAGCATCAGTGGAAGACCATCACCACAGTCTCTGCCAGCATCAGTGGAGGACCATCACCACAGTCTCTGCCAGCATCAGTGGAAGACCATCACCAGTCTCTGCCAGCATCAGTGGAAGACCATCACCAGTCTCTGCCAGCATCAGTGGAAGACCATCACCACAGTCTCTGCCAGCATCAGTGGAAGACCATCACCACAGTCTCTGCCAGCATCAGTGGAGGACCATCACCAGTCTCTGCCAGCATCAGTGGAGGACCATCACCACAGTCTCTGCCAGCATCAGTGGAAGACCATCACCAGTCTCTGCCAGCATCAGTGGAAGACCATCACCACAGTCTCTGCCAGCATCAGTGGAGGACCATCACCACAGTCTCTGCCAGCATCAGTGGAAGACCATCACCAGTCTCTGCCAGCATCAGTGGAAGACCATCACCAGTCTCTGCCAGCATCAGTGGAAGACCATCACCACAGTCTCTGCCAGCATCAGTGGAAGACCATCACCAGTCTCTGCCAGCATCAGTGGAAGACCATCACCAGTCTCTGCCAGCATCAGTGGAAGACCATCACCACAGTCTCTGCCAGCATCAGTGGAGGACCATCACCAGTCTCTGCCAGCATCAGTGGAGGACCATCACCACAGTCTCTGCCAGCATCAGTGGAAGACCATCACCAGTCTCTGCCAGCATCAGTGGAAGACCATCACCACAGTCTCTGCCAGCATCAGTGGAGGACCATCACCACAGTCTCTGCCAGCATCAGTGGAAGACCATCACCAGTCTCTGCCAGCATCAGTGGAAGACCATCACCAGTCTCTGCCAGCATCAGTGGAAGACCATCACCACAGTCTCTGCCAGCATCAGTGGAAGACCATCACCAGTCTCTGCCAGCATCAGTGGAAGACCATCACCAGTCTCTGCCAGCATCAGTGGAAGACCATCACCACAGTCTCTGCCAGCATCAGTGGAGGACCATCACCACAGTCTCTGCCAGCATCAGTGGAAGACCATCACCAGTCTCTGCCAGCATCAGTGGAGGACCATCACCACAGTCTCTGCCAGCATCAGTGGAAGACCATCACCACAGTCTCTGCCAGCATCAGTGGAAGACCATCACCACAGTCTCTGCCAGCATCAGTGGAGGACCATCACCACAGTCTCTGCCAGCATCAGTGGAGGACCATCACCACAGTCTCTGCCAGCATCAGTGGAGGACCATCACCAGTCTCTGCCAGCATCAGTGGAAGACCATCACCACAGTCTCTGCCAGCATCAGTGGAGGACCATCACCACAGTCTCTGCCAGCATCAGTGGAAGACCATCACCAGTCTCTGCCAGCATCAGTGGAGGACCATCACCAGTCTCTGCCAGCATCAGTGGAGGACCATCACCACAGTCTCTGCCAGCATCAGTGGAAGACCATCACCACAGTCTCTGCCAGCATCAGTGGAGGACCATCACCAGTCTCTGCCAGCATCAGTGGAAGACCATCACCAGTCTCTGCCAGCATCAGTGGAGGACCATCACCACAGTCTCTGCCAGCATCAGTGGAAGACCATCACACAGTCTCTGCCAGCATCAGTGGAAGACCATCACCACAGTCTCTGCCAGCATCAGTGGAAGACCATCACCACAGTCTCTGCCAGCATCAGTGGAAGACCATCACCACAGTCTCTGCCAGCATCAGTGGAAGACCATCACCACAGTCTCTGCCAGCATCAGTGGAAGACCATCACCACAGTCTCTGCCAGCATCAGTGGAGGACCATCACCACAGTCTCTGCCAGCATCAGTGGAGGACCATCACCAGTCTCTGCCAGCATCAGTGGAGGACCATCACCACAGTCTCTGCCAGCATCAGTGGAGGACCATCACACAGTCTCTGCCAGCATCAGTGGAAGACCATCACCAGTCTCTGCCAGCATCAGTGGAAGACCATCACCAGTCTCTGCCAGCATCAGTGGAAGACCATCACCACAGTCTCTGCCAGCATCAGTGGAGGACCATCACCAGTCTCTGCCAGCATCAGTGGAGGACCATCACCACAGTCTCTGCCAGCATCAGTGGAAGACCATCACCAGTCTCTGCCAGCATCAGTGGAAGACCATCACCACAGTCTCTGCCAGCATCAGTGGAAGACCATCACCACAGTCTCTGCCAGCATCAGTGGAAGACCATCACCAGTCTCTGCCAGCATCAGTGGAAGACCATCACACAGTCTCTGCCAGCATCAGTGGAGGACCATCACCACAGTCTCTGCCAGCATCAGTGGAAGACCATCACCAGTCTCTGCCAGCATCAGTGGAAGACCATCACCACAGTCTCTGCCAGCATCAGTGGAAGACCATCACCACAGTCTCTGCCAGCATCAGTGGAAGACCATCACCACAGTCTCTGCCAGCATCAGTGGAAGACCATCACACAGTCTCTGCCAGCATCAGTGGAAGACCATCACCACAGTCTCTGCCAGCATCAGTGGAAGACCATCACCACAGTCTCTGCCAGCATCAGTGGAGGACCATCACCAGTCTCTGCCAGCATCAGTGGAGGACCATCACCAGTCTCTGCCAGCATCAGTGGAGGACCATCACCAGTCTCTGCCAGCATCAGTGGAAGACCATCACCACAGTCTCTGCCAGCATCAGTGGAGGACCATCACCACAGTCTCTGCCAGCATCAGTGGAAGACCATCACCAGTCTCTGCCAGCATCAGTGGAGGACCATCACCAGTCTCTGCCAGCATCAGTGGAAGACCATCACCACAGTCTCTGCCAGCATCAGTGGAGGACCATCACAGTCTCTGCCAGCATCAGTGGAAGACCATCACCAGTCTCTGCCAGCATCAGTGGAAGACCATCACCACAGTCTCTGCCAGCATCAGTGGAAGACCATCACCAGTCTCTGCCAGCATCAGTGGAAGACCATCACCACAGTCTCTGCCAGCATCAGTGGAGGACCATCACCAGTCTCTGCCAGCATCAGTGGAAGACCATCACCAGTCTCTGCCAGCATCAGTGGAGGACCATCACCACAGTCTCTGCCAGCATCAGTGGAAGACCATCACCACAGTCTCTGCCAGCATCAGTGGAAGACCATCACCAGTCTCTGCCAGCATCAGTGGAGACCATCACCAGTCTCTGCCAGCATCAGTGGAGGACCATCACCAGTCTCTGCCAGCATCAGTGGAGGACCATCACCAGTCTCTGCCAGCATCAGTGGAGGACCATCACCACAGTCTCTGCCAGCATCAGTGGAGGACCATCACCACAGTCTCTGCCAGCATCAGTGGAAGACCATCACCACAGTCTCTGCCAGCATCAGTGGAGGACCATCACCACAGTCTCTGCCAGCATCAGTGGAAGACCATCACACAGTCTCTGCCAGCATCAGTGGAAGACCATCACCACAGTCTCTGCCAGCATCAGTGGAAGACCATCACCACAGTCTCTGCCAGCATCAGTGGAAGACCATCACCAGTCTCTGCCAGCATCAGTGGAGGACCATCCCAGTCTCTGCCAGCATCAGTGGAAGACCATCACCAGTCTCTGCCAGCATCAGTGGAAGACCATCACCACAGTCTCTGCCAGCATCAGTGGAAGACCATCACCACAGTCTCTGCCAGCATCAGTGGAAGACCATCACCACAGTCTCTGCCAGCATCAGTGGAGGACCATCACCACAGTCTCTGCCAGCATCAGTGGAAGACCATCACCACAGTCTCTGCCAGCATCAGTGGAGGACCATCACCAGTCTCTGCCAGCATCAGTGGAAGACCATCACAGTCTCTGCCAGCATCAGTGGAAGACCATCACCACAGTCTCTGCCAGCATCAGTGGAGGACCATCACCAGTCTCTGCCAGCATCAGTGGAGGACCATCACCAGTCTCTGCCAGCATCAGTGGAGGACCATCACCACAGTCTCTGCCAGCATCAGTGGAAGACCATCACCAGTCTCTGCCAGCATCAGTGGAGGACCATCACCAGTCTCTGCCAGCATCAGTGGAGGACCATCACCACAGTCTCTGCCAGCATCAGTGGAGGACCATCACCAGTCTCTGCCAGCATCAGTGGAGGACCATCACCACAGTCTCTGCCAGCATCAGTGGAGGACCATCACCAGTCTCTGCCAGCATCAGTGGAGGACCATCACCACAGTCTCTGCCAGCATCAGTGGAAGACCATCACCAGTCTCTGCCAGCATCAGTGGAGGACCATCACCACAGTCTCTGCCAGCATCAGTGGAAGACCATCACCACAGTCTCTGCCAGCATCAGTGGAAGACCATCACCACAGTCTCTGCCAGCATCAGTGGAAGACCATCACCACAGTCTCTGCCAGCATCAGTGGAGGACCATCACCAGTCTCTGCCAGCATCAGTGGAGGACCATCACCAGTCTCTGCCAGCATCAGTGGAGGACCATCACACAGTCTCTGCCAGCATCAGTGGAAGACCATCACCACAGTCTCTGCCAGCATCAGTGGAGGACCATCACCACAGTCTCTGCCAGCATCAGTGGAAGACCATCACACAGTCTCTGCCAGCATCAGTGGAGGACCATCACCACAGTCTCTGCCAGCATCAGTGGAGGACCATCACCACAGTCTCTGCCAGCATCAGTGGAGGACCATCACCAGTCTCTGCCAGCATCAGTGGAGGACCATCACCAGTCTCTGCCAGCATCAGTGGAAGACCATCACCAGTCTCTGCCAGCATCAGTGGAAGACCATCACACAGTCTCTGCCAGCATCAGTGGAAGACCATCACCACAGTCTCTGCCAGCATCAGTGGAGGACCATCACACAGTCTCTGCCAGCATCAGTGGAGGACCATCACCAGTCTCTGCCAGCATCAGTGGAGGACCATCACCAGTCTCTGCCAGCATCAGTGGAGGACCATCACCACAGTCTCTGCCAGCATCAGTGGAGGACCATCACCACAGTCTCTGCCAGCATCAGTGGAAGACCATCACCAGTCTCTGCCAGCATCAGTGGAGGACCATCACCAGTCTCTGCCAGCATCAGTGGAGGACCATCACCAGTCTCTGCCAGCATCAGTGGAGGACCATCACCACAGTCTCTGCCAGCATCAGTGGAGGACCATCACCAGTCTCTGCCAGCATCAGTGGAGGACCATCACCACAGTCTCTGCCAGCATCAGTGGAGGACCATCACCACAGTCTCTGCCAGCATCAGTGGAAGACCATCACACAGTCTCTGCCAGCATCAGTGGAAGACCATCACCACAGTCTCTGCCAGCATCAGTGGAAGACCATCACCACAGTCTCTGCCAGCATCAGTGGAAGACCATCACCAGTCTCTGCCAGCATCAGTGGAGGACCATCACACAGTCTCTGCCAGCATCAGTGGAAGACCATCACCAGTCTCTGCCAGCATCAGTGGAGGACCATCACCACAGTCTCTGCCAGCATCAGTGGAAGACCATCACCACAGTCTCTGCCAGCATCAGTGGAGGACCATCACCACAGTCTCTGCCAGCATCAGTGGAGGACCATCACCAGTCTCTGCCAGCATCAGTGGGAGACCATCACCACAGTCTCTGCCAGCATCAGTGGAGGACCATCACCAGTCTCTGCCAGCATCAGTGGAGGACCATCACCACAGTCTCTGCCAGCATCAGTGGAAGACCATCACCACAGTCTCTGCCAGCATCAGTGGAGGACCATCACCAGTCTCTGCCAGCATCAGTGGAGGACCATCACCACAGTCTCTGCCAGCATCAGTGGAGGACCATCACCACAGTCTCTGCCAGCATCAGTGGAGGACCATCACCAGTCTCTGCCAGCATCAGTGGAGGACCATCACCAGTCTCTGCCAGCATCAGTGGAAGACCATCACCACAGTCTCTGCCAGCATCAGTGGAAGACCATCACCAGTCTCTGCCAGCATCAGTGGAGGACCATCACCACAGTCTCTGCCAGCATCAGTGGAGGACCATCACCAGTCTCTGCCAGCATCAGTGGAGGACCATCACCACAGTCTCTGCCAGCATCAGTGGAGGACCATCACCAGTCTCTGCCAGCATCAGTGGAGGACCATCACCACAGTCTCTGCCAGCATCAGTGGAAGACCATCACACAGTCTCTGCCAGCATCAGTGGAAGACCATCACCAGTCTCTGCCAGCATCAGTGGAGGACCATCACACAGTCTCTGCCAGCATCAGTGGAGGACCATCACCAGTCTCTGCCAGCATCAGTGGAGGACCATCACCAGTCTCTGCCAGCATCAGTGGAGGACCATCACCACAGTCTCTGCCAGCATCAGTGGAAGACCATCACCCAGTCTCTGCCAGCATCAGTGGAGGACCATCACCACAGTCTCTGCCAGCATCAGTGGAAGACCATCACCAGTCTCTGCCAGCATCAGTGGAAGACCATCACCACAGTCTCTGCCAGCATCAGTGGAAGACCATCACCACAGTCTCTGCCAGCATCAGTGGAAGACCATCACAGTCTCTGCCAGCATCAGTGGAGGACCATCACCAGTCTCTGCCAGCATCAGTGGAAGACCATCACCAGTCTCTGCCAGCATCAGTGGAAGACCATCACCACAGTCTCTGCCAGCATCAGTGGAAGACCATCACCACAGTCTCTGCCAGCATCAGTGGAGGACCATCACCACAGTCTCTGCCAGCATCAGTGGAGGACCATCACCACAGTCTCTGCCAGCATCAGTGGAGGACCATCACCACAGTCTCTGCCAGCATCAGTGGAGGACCATCACCAGTCTCTGCCAGCATCAGTGGAGGACCATCACCACAGTCTCTGCCAGCATCAGTGGAAGACCATCACCACAGTCTCTGCCAGCATCAGTGGAGGACCATCACCAGTCTCTGCCAGCATCAGTGGAGGACCATCACCAGTCTCTGCCAGCATCAGTGGAGGACCATCACCACAGTCTCTGCCAGCATCAGTGGAGGACCATCACCAGTCTCTGCCAGCATCAGTGGAGGACCATCACCACAGTCTCTGCCAGCATCAGTGGAAGACCATCACCAGTCTCTGCCAGCATCAGTGGAGGACCATCACCACAGTCTCTGCCAGCATCAGTGGAAGACCATCACCACAGTCTCTGCCAGCATCAGTGGAAGACCATCACCACAGTCTCTGCCAGCATCAGTGGAGGACCATCACCACAGTCTCTGCCAGCATCAGTGGAGGACCATCACCAGTCTCTGCCAGCATCAGTGGAGGACCATCACCAGTCTCTGCCAGCATCAGTGGAGGACCATCACCACAGTCTCTGCCAGCATCAGTGGAAGACCATCACCAGTCTCTGCCAGCATCAGTGGAAGACCATCACCACAGTCTCTGCCAGCATCAGTGGAAGACCATCACCAGTCTCTGCCAGCATCAGTGGAAGACCATCACCAGTCTCTGCCAGCATCAGTGGAGGACCATCACCACAGTCTCTGCCAGCATCAGTGGAAGACCATCACCACAGTCTCTGCCAGCATCAGTGGAAGACCATCACCACAGTCTCTGCCAGCATCAGTGGAGGACCATCACCACAGTCTCTGCCAGCATCAGTGGAGGACCATCACCACAGTCTCTGCCAGCATCAGTGGAAGACCATCACCAGTCTCTGCCAGCATCAGTGGAGGACCATCACCACAGTCTCTGCCAGCATCAGTGGAAGACCATCACCAGTCTCTGCCAGCATCAGTGGAAGACCATCACCACAGTCTCTGCCAGCATCAGTGGAGGACCATCACCAGTCTCTGCCAGCATCAGTGGAGGACCATCACCAGTCTCTGCCAGCATCAGTGGAGGACCATCACCAGTCTCTGCCAGCATCAGTGGAGGACCATCACACAGTCTCTGCCAGCATCAGTGGAGGACCATCACCACAGTCTCTGCCAGCATCAGTGGAAGACCATCACCAGTCTCTGCCAGCATCAGTGGAGGACCATCACCACAGTCTCTGCCAGCATCAGTGGAGGACCATCACCACAGTCTCTGCCAGCATCAGTGGAAGACCATCACCACAGTCTCTGCCAGCATCAGTGGAGGACCATCACCAGTCTCTGCCAGCATCAGTGGAGGACCATCACCACAGTCTCTGCCAGCATCAGTGGAAGACCATCACCACAGTCTCTGCCAGCATCAGTGGAGGACCATCACCAGTCTCTGCCAGCATCAGTGGAGGACCATCACCAGTCTCTGCCAGCATCAGTGGAAGACCATCACCACAGTCTCTGCCAGCATCAGTGGAGGACCATCACCACAGTCTCTGCCAGCATCAGTGGAGGACCATCACCAGTCTCTGCCAGCATCAGTGGAGGACCATCACCACAGTCTCTGCCAGCATCAGTGGAGGACCATCACCACAGTCTCTGCCAGCATCAGTGGAGGACCATCACCAGTCTCTGCCAGCATCAGTGGAGGACCATCACCACAGTCTCTGCCAGCATCAGTGGAAGACCATCACCAGTCTCTGCCAGCATCAGTGGAGGACCATCACCACAGTCTCTGCCAGCATCAGTGGAAGACCATCACCACAGTCTCTGCCAGCATCAGTGGAAGACCATCACCACAGTCTCTGCCAGCATCAGTGGAGGACCATCACCACAGTCTCTGCCAGCATCAGTGGAGGACCATCACCAGTCTCTGCCAGCATCAGTGGAGGACCATCACCAGTCTCTGCCAGCATCAGTGGAGGACCATCACCACAGTCTCTGCCAGCATCAGTGGAAGACCATCACCAGTCTCTGCCAGCATCAGTGGAAGACCATCACCACAGTCTCTGCCAGCATCAGTGGAAGACCATCACCAGTCTCTGCCAGCATCAGTGGAAGACCATCACCAGTCTCTGCCAGCATCAGTGGAGGACCATCACCACAGTCTCTGCCAGCATCAGTGGAAGACCATCACCACAGTCTCTGCCAGCATCAGTGGAAGACCATCACCACAGTCTCTGCCAGCATCAGTGGAGGACCATCACCACAGTCTCTGCCAGCATCAGTGGAGGACCATCACCACAGTCTCTGCCAGCATCAGTGGAAGACCATCACCAGTCTCTGCCAGCATCAGTGGAGGACCATCACCACAGTCTCTGCCAGCATCAGTGGAAGACCATCACCAGTCTCTGCCAGCATCAGTGGAAGACCATCACCACAGTCTCTGCCAGCATCAGTGGAGGACCATCACCAGTCTCTGCCAGCATCAGTGGAGGACCATCACCAGTCTCTGCCAGCATCAGTGGAGGACCATCACCAGTCTCTGCCAGCATCAGTGGAGGACCATCACCACAGTCTCTGCCAGCATCAGTGGAGGACCATCACCACAGTCTCTGCCAGCATCAGTGGAAGACCATCACCAGTCTCTGCCAGCATCAGTGGAGGACCATCACCACAGTCTCTGCCAGCATCAGTGGAGGACCATCACCACAGTCTCTGCCAGCATCAGTGGAGGACCATCACCAGTCTCTGCCAGCATCAGTGGAGGACCATCACCAGTCTCTGCCAGCATCAGTGGAAGACCATCACCAGTCTCTGCCAGCATCAGTGGAAGACCATCACCACAGTCTCTGCCAGCATCAGTGGAAGACCATCACCACAGTCTCTGCCAGCATCAGTGGAAGACCATCACCAGTCTCTGCCAGCATCAGTGGAAGACCATCACCAGTCTCTGCCAGCATCAGTGGAAGACCATCACCAGTCTCTGCCAGCATCAGTGGAAGACCATCACCAGTCTCTGCCAGCATCAGTGGAAGACCATCACCAGTCTCTGCCAGCATCAGTGGAGGACCATCACCACAGTCTCTGCCAGCATCAGTGGAGGACCATCACCAGTCTCTGCCAGCATCAGTGGAGGACCATCACCACAGTCTCTGCCAGCATCAGTGGAAGACCATCACCAGTCTCTGCCAGCATCAGTGGAGGACCATCACCACAGTCTCTGCCAGCATCAGTGGAGGACCATCACCAGTCTCTGCCAGCATCAGTGGAAGACCATCACCACAGTCTCTGCCAGCATCAGTGGAAGACCATCACCAGTCTCTGCCAGCATCAGTGGAAGACCATCACCAGTCTCTGCCAGCATCAGTGGAAGACCATCACCAGTCTCTGCCAGCATCAGTGGAAGACCATCACCACAGTCTCTGCCAGCATCAGTGGAAGACCATCACCAGTCTCTGCCAGCATCAGTGGAGGACCATCACCAGTCTCTGCCAGCATCAGTGGAGGACCATCACCAGTCTCTGCCAGCATCAGTGGAGGACCATCACCACAGTCTCTGCCAGCATCAGTGGAGGACCATCACCACAGTCTCTGCCAGCATCAGTGGAAGACCATCACCACAGTCTCTGCCAGCATCAGTGGAGGACCATCACCAGTCTCTGCCAGCATCAGTGGAGGACCATCACCACAGTCTCTGCCAGCATCAGTGGAAGACCATCACCAGTCTCTGCCAGCATCAGTGGAAGACCATCACCAGTCTCTGCCAGCATCAGTGGAAGACCATCACCAGTCTCTGCCAGCATCAGTGGAAGACCATCACCAGTCTCTGCCAGCATCAGTGGAAGACCATCACCACAGTCTCTGCCAGCATCAGTGGAGGACCATCACCACAGTCTCTGCCAGCATCAGTGGAGGACCATCACCACAGTCTCTGCCAGCATCAGTGGAAGACCATCACCACAGTCTCTGCCAGCATCAGTGGAAGACCATCACCACAGTCTCTGCCAGCATCAGTGGAGGACCATCACCACAGTCTCTGCCAGCATCAGTGGAGGACCATCACCAGTCTCTGCCAGCATCAGTGGAGGACCATCACCAGTCTCTGCCAGCATCAGTGGAAGACCATCACACAGTCTCTGCCAGCATCAGTGGAGGACCATCACCACAGTCTCTGCCAGCATCAGTGGAAGACCATCACCAGTCTCTGCCAGCATCAGTGGAAGACCATCACCACAGTCTCTGCCAGCATCAGTGGAAGACCATCACCAGTCTCTGCCAGCATCAGTGGAGGACCATCACCAGTCTCTGCCAGCATCAGTGGAGGACCATCACCACAGTCTCTGCCAGCATCAGTGGAGGACCATCACCAGTCTCTGCCAGCATCAGTGGAAGACCATCACCAGTCTCTGCCAGCATCAGTGGAGGACCATCACCAGTCTCTGCCAGCATCAGTGGAAGACCATCACCAGTCTCTGCCAGCATCAGTGGAAGACCATCACACAGTCTCTGCCAGCATCAGTGGAAGACCATCACCAGTCTCTGCCAGCATCAGTGGAGGACCATCACCAGTCTCTGCCAGCATCAGTGGAGGACCATCACCAGTCTCTGCCAGCATCAGTGGAGGACCATCACCACAGTCTCTGCCAGCATCAGTGGAGGACCATCACCACAGTCTCTGCCAGCATCAGTGGAAGACCATCACACAGTCTCTGCCAGCATCAGTGGAAGACCATCACCACAGTCTCTGCCAGCATCAGTGGAGGACCATCACCACAGTCTCTGCCAGCATCAGTGGAGGACCATCACCAGTCTCTGCCAGCATCAGTGGAGGACCATCACCAGTCTCTGCCAGCATCAGTGGAAGACCATCACCACAGTCTCTGCCAGCATCAGTGGAAGACCATCACCAGTCTCTGCCAGCATCAGTGGAAGACCATCACCAGTCTCTGCCAGCATCAGTGGAAGACCATCACCAGTCTCTGCCAGCATCAGTGGAAGACCATCACCAGTCTCTGCCAGCATCAGTGGAGGACCATCACCACAGTCTCTGCCAGCATCAGTGGAGGACCATCACCAGTCTCTGCCAGCATCAGTGGAGGACCATCACCACAGTCTCTGCCAGCATCAGTGGAAGACCATCACCAGTCTCTGCCAGCATCAGTGGAAGACCATCACCACAGTCTCTGCCAGCATCAGTGGAGGACCATCACCAGTCTCTGCCAGCATCAGTGGAAGACCATCACACAGTCTCTGCCAGCATCAGTGGAAGACCATCACCAGTCTCTGCCAGCATCAGTGGAAGACCATCACACAGTCTCTGCCAGCATCAGTGGAAGACCATCACCAGTCTCTGCCAGCATCAGTGGAAGACCATCACCAGTCTCTGCCAGCATCAGTGGAAGACCATCACCAGTCTCTGCCAGCATCAGTGGAGGACCATCACCACAGTCTCTGCCAGCATCAGTGGAGGACCATCACACAGTCTCTGCCAGCATCAGTGGAAGACCATCACACAGTCTCTGCCAGCATCAGTGGAGGACCATCACCAGTCTCTGCCAGCATCAGTGGAGGACCATCACCACAGTCTCTGCCAGCATCAGTGGAGGACCATCACCAGTCTCTGCCAGCATCAGTGGAGGACCATCACCAGTCTCTGCCAGCATCAGTGGAAGACCATCACCAGTCTCTGCCAGCATCAGTGGAAGACCATCACCAGTCTCTGCCAGCATCAGTGGAAGACCATCACCAGTCTCTGCCAGCATCAGTGGAAGACCATCACCAGTCTCTGCCAGCATCAGTGGAAGACCATCACCAGTCTCTGCCAGCATCAGTGGAGACCATCACCACAGTCTCTGCCAGCATCAGTGGAAGACCATCACCAGTCTCTGCCAGCATCAGTGGAGGACCATCACCACAGTCTCTGCCAGCATCAGTGGAGGACCATCACCAGTCTCTGCCAGCATCAGTGGAGGACCATCACCACAGTCTCTGCCAGCATCAGTGGAGGACCATCACCAGTCTCTGCCAGCATCAGTGGAAGACCATCACCACAGTCTCTGCCAGCATCAGTGGAAGACCATCACCAGTCTCTGCCAGCATCAGTGGAGGACCATCACCACAGTCTCTGCCAGCATCAGTGGAAGACCATCACACAGTCTCTGCCAGCATCAGTGGAAGACCATCACCACAGTCTCTGCCAGCATCAGTGGAAGACCATCACCAGTCTCTGCCAGCATCAGTGGAAGACCATCACACAGTCTCTGCCAGCATCAGTGGAAGACCATCACCAGTCTCTGCCAGCATCAGTGGAAGACCATCACCAGTCTCTGCCAGCATCAGTGGAAGACCATCACCAGTCTCTGCCAGCATCAGTGGAAGACCATCACCAGTCTCTGCCAGCATCAGTGGAAGACCATCACCACAGTCTCTGCCAGCATCAGTGGAGGACCATCACCAGTCTCTGCCAGCATCAGTGGAAGACCATCACCACAGTCTCTGCCAGCATCAGTGGAAGACCATCACCAGTCTCTGCCAGCATCAGTGGAAGACCATCACCAGTCTCTGCCAGCATCAGTGGAAGACCATCACCAGTCTCTGCCAGCATCAGTGGAAGACCATCACCAGTCTCTGCCAGCATCAGTGGAGACCATCACCAGTCTCTGCCAGCATCAGTGGAAGACCATCACCAGTCTCTGCCAGCATCAGTGGAAGACCATCACCAGTCTCTGCCAGCATCAGTGGAGACCATCACCACAGTCTCTGCCAGCATCAGTGGAGGACCATCACCAGTCTCTGCCAGCATCAGTGGAGGACCATCACCAGTCTCTGCCAGCATCAGTGGAGGACCATCACCAGTCTCTGCCAGCATCAGTGGAGGACCATCACCACAGTCTCTGCCAGCATCAGTGGAGGACCATCACCACAGTCTCTGCCAGCATCAGTGGAAGACCATCACCAGTCTCTGCCAGCATCAGTGGAGACCATCACCACAGTCTCTGCCAGCATCAGTGGAGGACCATCACCACAGTCTCTGCCAGCATCAGTGGAGGACCATCACCAGTCTCTGCCAGCATCAGTGGAGGACCATCACCAGTCTCTGCCAGCATCAGTGGAAGACCATCACCACAGTCTCTGCCAGCATCAGTGGAGGACCATCACACAGTCTCTGCCAGCATCAGTGGAAGACCATCACCAGTCTCTGCCAGCATCAGTGGAAGACCATCACCAGTCTCTGCCAGCATCAGTGGAAGACCATCACCAGTCTCTGCCAGCATCAGTGGAGGACCATCACCACAGTCTCTGCCAGCATCAGTGGAGGACCATCACCAGTCTCTGCCAGCATCAGTGGAGGACCATCACCACAGTCTCTGCCAGCATCAGTGGAAGACCATCACCAGTCTCTGCCAGCATCAGTGGAAGACCATCACCACAGTCTCTGCCAGCATCAGTGGAGGACCATCACCAGTCTCTGCCAGCATCAGTGGAGGACCATCACCAGTCTCTGCCAGCATCAGTGGAGGACCATCACCAGTCTCTGCCAGCATCAGTGGAGGACCATCACCACAGTCTCTGCCAGCATCAGTGGAGGACCATCACCACAGTCTCTGCCAGCATCAGTGGAAGACCATCACCAGTCTCTGCCAGCATCAGTGGAGGACCATCACCACAGTCTCTGCCAGCATCAGTGGAGGACCATCACCACAGTCTCTGCCAGCATCAGTGGAGGACCATCACCAGTCTCTGCCAGCATCAGTGGAGGACCATCACCAGTCTCTGCCAGCATCAGTGGAAGACCATCACCACAGTCTCTGCCAGCATCAGTGGAAGACCATCACCAGTCTCTGCCAGCATCAGTGGAAGACCATCACCAGTCTCTGCCAGCATCAGTGGAAGACCATCACCAGTCTCTGCCAGCATCAGTGGAAGACCATCACCAGTCTCTGCCAGCATCAGTGGAGGACCATCACCACAGTCTCTGCCAGCATCAGTGGAGGACCATCACCAGTCTCTGCCAGCATCAGTGGAAGACCATCACCACAGTCTCTGCCAGCATCAGTGGAAGACCATCACCAGTCTCTGCCAGCATCAGTGGAAGACCATCACCAGTCTCTGCCAGCATCAGTGGAAGACCATCACCAGTCTCTGCCAGCATCAGTGGAAGACCATCACCAGTCTCTGCCAGCATCAGTGGAAGACCATCACCAGTCTCTGCCAGCATCAGTGGAGACCATCACCAGTCTCTGCCAGCATCAGTGGAAGACCATCACCAGTCTCTGCCAGCATCAGTGGAAGACCATCACCACAGTCTCTGCCAGCATCAGTGAGACCATCACCAGTCTCTGCCAGCATCAGTGGAGGACCATCACCAGTCTCTGCCAGCATCAGTGGAGACCATCACCAGTCTCTGCCAGCATCAGTGGAGGACCATCACCACAGTCTCTGCCAGCATCAGTGGAGGACCATCACCAGTCTCTGCCAGCATCAGTGGAAGACCATCACCAGTCTCTGCCAGCATCAGTGGAGACCATCACCACAGTCTCTGCCAGCATCAGTGAGGACCATCACCACAGTCTCTGCCAGCATCAGTGGAGGACCATCACCAGTCTCTGCCAGCATCAGTGGAGACCATCACCAGTCTCTGCCAGCATCAGTGGAAGACCATCACCACAGTCTCTGCCAGCATCAGTGGAAGACCATCACCAGTCTCTGCCAGCATCAGTGGAAGACCATCACCAGTCTCTGCCAGCATCAGTGGAAGACCATCACCAGTCTCTGCCAGCATCAGTGGAAGACCATCACCAGTCTCTGCCAGCATCAGTGGAGGACCATCACCACAGTCTCTGCCAGCATCAGTGGAGGACCATCACCAGTCTCTGCCAGCATCAGTGGAGACCATCACCACAGTCTCTGCCAGCATCAGTGGAGACCATCACCAGTCTCTGCCAGCATCAGTGGAAGACCATCACCACAGTCTCTGCCAGCATCAGTGGAAGACCATCACCAGTCTCTGCCAGCATCAGTGGAAGACCATCACCACAGTCTCTGCCAGCATCAGTGGAAGACCATCACCAGTCTCTGCCAGCATCAGTGGAAGACCATCCCCAGTCTCTGCCAGCATCAGTGGAAGACCATCACCAGTCTCTGCCAGCATCAGTGGAAGACCATCACCAGTCTCTGCTGCCAGCATCAGTGGAAGACCATCACCAGTCTCTCTGCCATCAGTGGAGGACCATCACCAGTCTCTGCCAGCATCAGGGAGGACCATCACCATCTCTGCCAGCATCAGTGGAGGACCATCACCACAGTCTCTGCCAGCATCAGTGGAGGACCTCATCACAGTCTCTGCCAGCATCAGTGGAAGACCATCACCACAGTCTCTGCCAGCATCAGTGGAACCATCACCAGTCTCTGCCAGCATCAGTGGAGGACCATCACCACAGTCTCTGCCAGCATCAGTGGAGACCATCACCAGTCTCTGCCAGCATCAGTGGAAGACCATCACCAGTCTCTGCCAGCATCAGTGAAGACCATCACCACCAGTCTCTGCCAGCATCATTGAAGACCATCACCACAGTCTCTGCCAGCATCAGTGGAGACCATCACCACAGTCTCTGCCAGCATCAGTGGAGGACCATCACCAGTCTCTGCCAGCATCAGTGGAAGACCATCACCACAGTCTCTGCCAGCATCAGTGGAGACCATCACCACAGTCTCTGCCAGCATCAGTGGAGGACCATCACCACAGTCTCTGCCAGCATCAGTGGAGGACCATCACCCAGTCTCTGCCAGCATCAGTGGAGGACCACCACAGTCTCTGCCAGCATCAGTGGAAGACCATCACCAGTCTCTGCCAGCATCAGTGGAGACCATCACCACAGTCTCTGCCAGCATCAGTGGAAGACCATCACCATCTCTGCCAGCATCAGTGGAAGACCATCACCACAGTCTCTGCCAGCATCATGGAGACCATCACCAGTCTCTGCCAGCATCAGTGGAGGACCATCACCAGTCTCTGCCAGCATCAGTGGAGACCATCACCACAGTCTCTGCCAGCATCAGTGGAAGACCATCACCAGTCTCTGCCAGCATCAGTGGAAGACCATCACCACAGTCTCTGCCAGCATCAGTGGAGGACCATCACCACAGTCTCTGCCAGCATCAGTGGAAGACCATCACCACAGTCTCTGCCAGCATCAGTGGAGGACCATCACCACAGTCTCTGCCAGCATCAGTGGAAGACCATCACCAGTCTCTGCCAGCATCAGTGGAGGACCATCACACAGTCTCTGCCAGCATCAGTGGAAGACCATCACCAGTCTCTGCCAGCATCAGTGGAGGACCATCACCACAGTCTCTGCCAGCATCAGTGGAGGACCATCACCAGTCTCTGCCAGCATCAGTGGAAGACCATCACCCAGTCTCTGCCAGCATCAGTGGAAACCATCACCAGTCTCTGCCAGCATCAGTGGAAGGACCATCACCAGTCTCTGCCAGCATCAGTGAAGACCATCACCAGTCTCTGCCAGCATCAGTGGAGGACCATCACCAGTCTCTGCCAGCATCAGTGGAAGGACCATCACCAGTCTCTGCCAGCATCAGTGGAAGACCATCACCACAGTCTCTGCCAGCATCAGTGGAAGACCATCACCAGTCTCTGCCAGCATCAGTGGAGGACCATCACCACAGTCTCTGCCAGCATCAGTGGAGGACCATCACACAGTCTCTGCCAGCATCAGTGGAAGACCATCACACAGTCTCTGCCAGCATCAGTGGAGACCATCACCAGTCTCTGCCAGCATCAGTGGAGGACCATCACCACAGTCTCTGCCAGCATCAGTGGAGGACCATCACCACAGTCTCTGCCAGCATCAGTGGAAGGACCATCACCACAGTCTCTGCCAGCATCAGTGGAGGACCATCACCACAGTCTCTGCCAGCATCAGTGGAGGACCATCACCAGTCTCTGCCAGCATCAGTGGAAGACCATCACCACAGTCTCTGCCAGCATCAGTGGAGGACCATCACCAGTCTCTGCCAGCATCAGTGGAGGACCATCACCAGTCTCTGCCAGCATCAGGGGAGACCATCACAGTCTCTGCCAGCATCAGTGGAGGACCATCACCAGTCTCTGCCAGCATCAGTGGAAGACCATCACCAGTCTCTGCCAGCATCAGTGGAGGACCATCACCACAGTCTCTGCCAGCATCAGTGGAAGACCATCACCAGTCTCTGCCAGCATCAGTGGAAGACCATCACCACAGCTGCCAGCATCAGTGGAGGACCATCACCAGTCTCTGCCAGCATCAGTGGAAGACCATCACCACAGTCTCTGCCAGCATCAGTGGAAGACCATCCACCAGTCTCTGCCAGCATCAGTGGAAGACCATCACCAGTCTCTGCCAGCATCAGTGGAAGACCATCACCAGTCTCTGCCAGCATCAGTGGAGGACCATCACCACAGTCTCTGCCAGCATCAGTGGAAGACCATCACCACAGTCTCTGCCAGCATCAGTGGAAGGCCATCACCACAGTCTCTGCCAGCATCAGTGGAAGACCATCACCACAGTCTCTGCCAGCATCAGTGGAAGACCATCACCACAGTCTCTGCCAGCATCAGTGGAAGACCATCACCACAGTCTCTGCCAGCATCAGTGGAGGACCATCACCAGTCTCTGCCAGCATCAGTGGAGACCATCACCAGTCTCTGCCAGCATCAGTGGAGGACCATCACCACAGTCTCTGCCAGCATCAGTGGAAGGACCATCACCAGTCTCTGCCAGCATCAGTGGAGGACCATCACCACAGTCTCTGCCAGCATCAGTGGAAGACCATCACCAGTCTCTGCCAGCATCAGTGGAGACCATCACCAGTCTCTGCCAGCATCAGTGGAAGACCATCACCAGTCTCTGCCAGCATCAGTGGAAGACCATCACCAGTCTCTGCCAGCATCAGTGGAAGACCATCACACAGTCTCTGCCAGCATCAGTGGAGGACCATCACACAGTCTCTGCCAGCATCAGTGGAAGACCATCACAGTCTCTGCCAGCATCAGTGGAGACCATCACACAGTCTCTGCCAGCATCAGTGGAAGACCATCACCACAGTCTCTGCCAGCATCAGTGGAAGACCATCACCAGTCTCTGCCAGCATCAGTGGAAGACCATCACCACAGTCTCTGCCAGCATCAGTGGAGGACCATCACCATAGTCTCTGCCAGCATCAGTGGAAGACCATCACCACAGTCTCTGCCAGCATCAGTGGAGGACCATCACCACAGTCTCTGCCAGCATCAGTGGAAGACCATCACACAGTCTCTGCCAGCATCAGTGGAGGACCATCACCACAGTCTCTGCCAGCATCAGTGGAAGACCATCACCACAGTCTCTGCCAGCATCAGTGGAGGACCATCACCACAGTCTCTGCCAGCATCAGTGGAGGACCATCACCACAGTCTCTGCCAGCATCAGTGGAAGACCATCACCACAGTCTCTGCCAGCATCAGTGGAAGACCATCACCACAGTCTCTGCCAGCATCAGTGGAAGACCATCACCACAGTCTCTGCCAGCATCAGTGGAGACCATCACACAGTCTCTGCCAGCATCAGTGGAAGACCATCACCAGTCTCTGCCAGCATCAGTGGAGACCATCACCACAGTCTCTGCCAGCATCAGTGGAAGACCATCACCACAGTCTCTGCCAGCATCAGTGGAGGACCATCACCACAGTCTCTGCCAGCATCAGTGGAGGACCATCACCAGTCTCTGCCAGCATCAGTGGAAGACCATCACCACAGTCTCTGCCAGCATCAGTGGAGGACCATCACCAGTCTCTGCCAGCATCAGTGGAAGACCATCACCACAGTCTCTGCCAGCATCAGTGGAGACCATCACACAGTCTCTGCCAGCATCAGTGGAGACCATCACCACAGTCTCTGCCAGCATCAGTGGAGGACCATCACCAGTCTCTGCCAGCATCAGTGGAAGACCATCACCACAGTCTCTGCCAGCATCAGTGGAGACCATCACCAGTCTCTGCCAGCATCAGTGGAGACCATCACCACAGTCTCTGCCAGCATCAGTGGAGGACCATCACCAGTCTCTGCCAGCATCAGTGGAAGACCATCACCACAGTCTCTGCCAGCATCAGTGGAAGACCATCACCAGTCTCTGCCAGCATCAGTGGAAGACCATCACCACAGTCTCTGCCAGCATCAGTGGAAGACCATCACCACAGTCTCTGCCAGCATCAGTGGAAGACCATCACCACAGTCTCTGCCAGCATCAGTGGAGGACCATCACCACAGTCTCTGCCAGCATCAGTGGAGGACCATCACCAGTCTCTGCCAGCATCAGTGGAGGACCATCACCACAGTCTCTGCCAGCATCAGTGGAGGACCATCACCAGTCTCTGCCAGCATCAGTGGAAGACCATCACCACAGTCTCTGCCAGCATCAGTGGAAGACCATCACCAGTCTCTGCCAGCATCAGTGGAGGACCATCACCAGTCTCTGCCAGCATCAGTGGAGACCATCACCACAGTCTCTGCCAGCATCAGTGGAGACCATCACCACAGTCTCTGCCAGCATCAGTGGAAGACCATCACCAGTCTCTGCCAGCATCAGTGGAAGACCATCACCAGTCTCTGCCAGCATCAGTGGAAGACCATCACCACAGTCTCTGCCAGCATCAGTGGAGGACCATCACCACAGTCTCTGCCAGCATCAGTGGAAGACCATCACCAGTCTCTGCCAGCATCAGTGGAAGACCATCACCACAGTCTCTGCCAGCATCAGTGGAGGACCATCACCAGTCTCTGCCAGCATCAGTGGAAGACCATCACCACAGTCTCTGCCAGCATCAGTGGAAGACCATCACCAGTCTCTGCCAGCATCAGTGGAAGACCATCACCAGTCTCTGCCAGCATCAGTGGAAGACCATCACCAGTCTCTGCCAGCATCAGTGGAAGACCATCACCACAGTCTCTGCCAGCATCAGTGGAAGACCATCACCACAGTCTCTGCCAGCATCAGTGGAAGACCATCACCACAGTCTCTGCCAGCATCAGTGGAAGACCATCACCACAGTCTCTGCCAGCATCAGTGGAAGACCATCACCACAGTCTCTGCCAGCATCAGTGGAAGACCATCACCACAGTCTCTGCCAGCATCAGTGGAGGACCATCACCAGTCTCTGCCAGCATCAGTGGAGGACCATCACCAGTCTCTGCCAGCATCAGTGGAGGACCATCACCACAGTCTCTGCCAGCATCAGTGGAAGACCATCACCAGTCTCTGCCAGCATCAGTGGAGGACCATCACCACAGTCTCTGCCAGCATCAGTGGAAGACCATCACCAGTCTCTGCCAGCATCAGTGGAAGACCATCACCAGTCTCTGCCAGCATCAGTGGAAGACCATCACCAGTCTCTGCCAGCATCAGTGGAAGACCATCACCAGTCTCTGCCAGCATCAGTGGAAGACCATCACCACAGTCTCTGCCAGCATCAGTGGAGGACCATCACCAGTCTCTGCCAGCATCAGTGGAAGACCATCTCAGTCTCTGCCAGCATCAGTGGAGGACCATCACCACAGTCTCTGCCAGCATCAGTGGAAGACCATCACACAGTCTCTGCCAGCATCAGTGGAAGACCATCACCAGTCTCTGCCAGCATCAGTGGAAGACCATCACCACAGTCTCTGCCAGCATCAGTGGAGGACCATCACCACAGTCTCTGCCAGCATCAGTGGAAGACCATCACCACAGTCTCTGCCAGCATCAGTGGAGGACCATCACCACAGTCTCTGCCAGCATCAGTGGAAGACCATCACCACAGTCTCTGCCAGCATCAGTGGAGGACCATCACCACAGTCTCTGCCAGCATCAGTGGAAGACCATCACCACAGTCTCTGCCAGCATCAGTGGAGGACCATCACCACAGTCTCTGCCAGCATCAGTGGAGGACCATCACCACAGTCTCTGCCAGCATCAGTGGAAGACCATCACCACAGTCTCTGCCAGCATCAGTGGAAGACCATCACCACAGTCTCTGCCAGCATCAGTGGAAGACCATCACCACAGTCTCTGCCAGCATCAGTGGAGACCATCACCACAGTCTCTGCCAGCATCAGTGGAAGACCATCACCAGTCTCTGCCAGCATCAGTGGAGACCATCACCACAGTCTCTGCCAGCATCAGTGGAAGACCATCACCACAGTCTCTGCCAGCATCAGTGGAGGACCATCACCACAGTCTCTGCCAGCATCAGTGGAGGACCATCACCAGTCTCTGCCAGCATCAGTGGAAGACCATCACCACAGTCTCTGCCAGCATCAGTGGAGGACCATCACCAGTCTCTGCCAGCATCAGTGGAAGACCATCACCACAGTCTCTGCCAGCATCAGTGGAGACCATCACCACAGTCTCTGCCAGCATCAGTGGAGACCATCACCACAGTCTCTGCCAGCATCAGTGGAGGACCATCACCAGTCTCTGCCAGCATCAGTGGAAGACCATCACCACAGTCTCTGCCAGCATCAGTGGAAGACCATCACCAGTCTCTGCCAGCATCAGTGGAGACCATCACCACAGTCTCTGCCAGCATCAGTGGAAGACCATCACCAGTCTCTGCCAGCATCAGTGGAAGACCATCACCACAGTCTCTGCCAGCATCAGTGGAAGACCATCACCAGTCTCTGCCAGCATCAGTGGAAGACCATCACCACAGTCTCTGCCAGCATCAGTGGAAGACCATCACCACAGTCTCTGCCAGCATCAGTGGAGGACCATCACCACAGTCTCTGCCAGCATCAGTGGAGGACCATCACCACAGTCTCTGCCAGCATCAGTGGAGGACCATCACCAGTCTCTGCCAGCATCAGTGGAGGACCATCACCACAGTCTCTGCCAGCATCAGTGGAGGACCATCACCAGTCTCTGCCAGCATCAGTGGAAGACCATCACCACAGTCTCTGCCAGCATCAGTGGAAGACCATCACCAGTCTCTGCCAGCATCAGTGGAGGACCATCACCAGTCTCTGCCAGCATCAGTGGAAGACCATCACCACAGTCTCTGCCAGCATCAGTGGAGACCATCACCACAGTCTCTGCCAGCATCAGTGGAAGACCATCACCAGTCTCTGCCAGCATCAGTGGAAGACCATCACCAGTCTCTGCCAGCATCAGTGGAAGACCATCACCACAGTCTCTGCCAGCATCAGTGGAGGACCATCACCCAGTCTCTGCCAGCATCAGTGGAAGACCATCACCAGTCTCTGCCAGCATCAGTGGAAGACCATCACCACAGTCTCTGCCAGCATCAGTGGAGGACCATCACCAGTCTCTGCCAGCATCAGTGGAAGACCATCACCACAGTCTCTGCCAGCATCAGTGGAAGACCATCACCAGTCTCTGCCAGCATCAGTGGAAGACCATCACCAGTCTCTGCCAGCATCAGTGGAAGACCATCACCAGTCTCTGCCAGCATCAGTGGAAGACCATCACCACAGTCTCTGCCAGCATCAGTGGAAGACCATCACCACAGTCTCTGCCAGCATCAGTGGAAGACCATCACCACAGTCTCTGCCAGCATCAGTGGAAGACCATCACCACAGTCTCTGCCAGCATCAGTGGAAGACCATCACCAGTCTCTGCCAGCATCAGTGGAAGACCATCACCACAGTCTCTGCCAGCATCAGTGGAGGACCATCACCAGTCTCTGCCAGCATCAGTGGAAGACCATCACCAGTCTCTGCCAGCATCAGTGGAAGACCATCACCACAGTCTCTGCCAGCATCAGTGGAGGACCATCACACAGTCTCTGCCAGCATCAGTGGAAGACCATCACCAGTCTCTGCCAGCATCAGTGGAGGACCATCACCACAGTCTCTGCCAGCATCAGTGGAGGACCATCACCAGTCTCTGCCAGCATCAGTGGAGGACCATCACCAGTCTCTGCCAGCATCAGTGGAGGACCATCACCAGTCTCTGCCAGCATCAGTGGAAGACCATCACCACAGTCTCTGCCAGCATCAGTGGAAGACCATCACCAGTCTCTGCCAGCATCAGTGGAAGACCATCACCAGTCTCTGCCAGCATCAGTGGAAGACCATCACCAGTCTCTGCCAGCATCAGTGGAGACCATCACCAGTCTCTGCCAGCATCAGTGGAGGACCATCACCACAGTCTCTGCCAGCATCAGTGGAGGACCATCACCAGTCTCTGCCAGCATCAGTGGAGGACCATCACCACAGTCTCTGCCAGCATCAGTGGAAGACCATCACCAGTCTCTGCCAGCATCAGTGGAAGACCATCACCACAGTCTCTGCCAGCATCAGTGGAGAACCATCACCAGTCTCTGCCAGCATCAGTGGAGGACCATCACCAGTCTCTGCCAGCATCAGTGGAGGACCATCACCAGTCTCTGCCAGCATCAGTGGAGGACCATCACCACAGTCTCTGCCAGCATCAGTGGAGGACCATCACCACAGTCTCTGCCAGCATCAGTGGAAGACCATCACCAGTCTCTGCCAGCATCAGTGGAGGACCATCACCACAGTCTCTGCCAGCATCAGTGGAGGACCATCACCACAGTCTCTGCCAGCATCAGTGGAGGACCATCACCAGTCTCTGCCAGCATCAGTGGAGGACCATCACCAGTCTCTGCCAGCATCAGTGGAAGACCATCACCACAGTCTCTGCCAGCATCAGTGGAAGACCATCACCAGTCTCTGCCAGCATCAGTGGAAGACCATCACCAGTCTCTGCCAGCATCAGTGGAAGACCATCACCAGTCTCTGCCAGCATCAGTGGAAGACCATCACCAGTCTCTGCCAGCATCAGTGGAGGACCATCACCACAGTCTCTGCCAGCATCAGTGGAGGACCATCACCAGTCTCTGCCAGCATCAGTGGAAGACCATCACCACAGTCTCTGCCAGCATCAGTGGAAGACCATCACCAGTCTCTGCCAGCATCAGTGGAAGACCATCACCAGTCTCTGCCAGCATCAGTGGAAGACCATCACCAGTCTCTGCCAGCATCAGTGGAAGACCATCACCAGTCTCTGCCAGCATCAGTGGAAGACCATCACCAGTCTCTGCCAGCATCAGTGGAAGACCATCACCAGTCTCTGCCAGCATCAGTGGAAGACCATCACCAGTCTCTGCCAGCATCAGTGGAAGACCATCACCACAGTCTCTGCCAGCATCAGTGGAGGACCATCACCAGTCTCTGCCAGCATCAGTGGAGGACCATCACCAGTCTCTGCCAGCATCAGTGGAGGACCATCACCAGTCTCTGCCAGCATCAGTGGAGGACCATCACCACAGTCTCTGCCAGCATCAGTGGAGGACCATCACCACAGTCTCTGCCAGCATCAGTGGAAGACCATCACCAGTCTCTGCCAGCATCAGTGGAGGACCATCACCACAGTCTCTGCCAGCATCAGTGGAGGACCATCACCACAGTCTCTGCCAGCATCAGTGGAGGACCATCACCAGTCTCTGCCAGCATCAGTGGAGGACCATCACCAGTCTCTGCCAGCATCAGTGGAAGACCATCACCACAGTCTCTGCCAGCATCAGTGGAAGACCATCACCAGTCTCTGCCAGCATCAGTGGAAGACCATCACCAGTCTCTGCCAGCATCAGTGGAAGACCATCACCAGTCTCTGCCAGCATCAGTGGAAGACCATCACCAGTCTCTGCCAGCATCAGTGGAGGACCATCACCACAGTCTCTGCCAGCATCAGTGGAGGACCATCACCAGTCTCTGCCAGCATCAGTGGAGGACCATCACCACAGTCTCTGCCAGCATCAGTGGAAGACCATCACCAGTCTCTGCCAGCATCAGTGGAAGACCATCACCACAGTCTCTGCCAGCATCAGTGGAAGACCATCACCAGTCTCTGCCAGCATCAGTGGAAGACCATCACCACAGTCTCTGCCAGCATCAGTGGAAGACCATCACCAGTCTCTGCCAGCATCAGTGGAAGACCATCACCAGTCTCTGCCAGCATCAGTGGAAGACCATCACCAGTCTCTGCCAGCATCAGTGGAAGACCATCACCACAGTCTCTGCCAGCATCAGTGGAAGACCATCACCAGTCTCTGCCAGCATCAGTGGAGGACCATCACCAGTCTCTGCCAGCATCAGTGGAGGACCATCACCAGTCTCTGCCAGCATCAGTGGAGGACCATCACCACAGTCTCTGCCAGCATCAGTGGAGGACCATCACCAGTCTCTGCCAGCATCAGTGGAAGACCATCACCACAGTCTCTGCCAGCATCAGTGGAGGACCATCACCAGTCTCTGCCAGCATCAGTGGAGGACCATCACCACAGTCTCTGCCAGCATCAGTGGAGGACCATCACCAGTCTCTGCCAGCATCAGTGGAAGACCATCACCAGTCTCTGCCAGCATCAGTGGAAGACCATCACCAGTCTCTGCCAGCATCAGTGGAAGACCATCACCACAGTCTCTGCCAGCATCAGTGGAGGACCATCACCACAGTCTCTGCCAGCATCAGTGGAGGACCATCACCACAGTCTCTGCCAGCATCAGTGGAAGACCATCACCACAGTCTCTGCCAGCATCAGTGGAAGACCATCACACAGTCTCTGCCAGCATCAGTGGAGGACCATCACCACAGTCTCTGCCAGCATCAGTGGAGGACCATCACCAGTCTCTGCCAGCATCAGTGGAGGACCATCACCACAGTCTCTGCCAGCATCAGTGGAAGACCATCACCAGTCTCTGCCAGCATCAGTGGAGGACCATCACCACAGTCTCTGCCAGCATCAGTGGAAGACCATCACCAGTCTCTGCCAGCATCAGTGGAAGACCATCACCACAGTCTCTGCCAGCATCAGTGGAGGACCATCACCAGTCTCTGCCAGCATCAGTGGAGGACCATCACCAGTCTCTGCCAGCATCAGTGGAGGACCATCACCACAGTCTCTGCCAGCATCAGTGGAGGACCATCACCACAGTCTCTGCCAGCATCAGTGGAAGACCATCACCAGTCTCTGCCAGCATCAGTGGAGGACCATCACCACAGTCTCTGCCAGCATCAGTGGAAGACCATCACCAGTCTCTGCCAGCATCAGTGGAAGACCATCACCACAGTCTCTGCCAGCATCAGTGGAGGACCATCACCAGTCTCTGCCAGCATCAGTGGAGGACCATCACCAGTCTCTGCCAGCATCAGTGGAGGACCATCACCAGTCTCTGCCAGCATCAGTGGAGGACCATCACCACAGTCTCTGCCAGCATCAGTGGAGGACCATCACCACAGTCTCTGCCAGCATCAGTGGAAGACCATCACCAGTCTCTGCCAGCATCAGTGGAGGACCATCACCACAGTCTCTGCCAGCATCAGTGGAGGACCATCACCACAGTCTCTGCCAGCATCAGTGGAGGACCATCACCAGTCTCTGCCAGCATCAGTGGAGGACCATCACCAGTCTCTGCCAGCATCAGTGGAAGACCATCACCACAGTCTCTGCCAGCATCAGTGGAAGACCATCACCAGTCTCTGCCAGCATCAGTGGAAGACCATCACCAGTCTCTGCCAGCATCAGTGGAAGACCATCACCAGTCTCTGCCAGCATCAGTGGAAGACCATCACCAGTCTCTGCCAGCATCAGTGGAAGACCATCACCACAGTCTCTGCCAGCATCAGTGGAGGACCATCACCAGTCTCTGCCAGCATCAGTGGAAGACCATCACCACAGTCTCTGCCAGCATCAGTGGAAGACCATCACCAGTCTCTGCCAGCATCAGTGGAAGACCATCACCAGTCTCTGCCAGCATCAGTGGAAGACCATCACCAGTCTCTGCCAGCATCAGTGGAAGACCATCACCAGTCTCTGCCAGCATCAGTGGAAGACCATCACCACAGTCTCTGCCAGCATCAGTGGAAGACCATCACCAGTCTCTGCCAGCATCAGTGGAGGACCATCACCAGTCTCTGCCAGCATCAGTGGAGGACCATCACCAGTCTCTGCCAGCATCAGTGGAGGACCATCACCACAGTCTCTGCCAGCATCAGTGGAGGACCATCACCACAGTCTCTGCCAGCATCAGTGGAAGACCATCACCACAGTCTCTGCCAGCATCAGTGGAGGACCATCACCAGTCTCTGCCAGCATCAGTGGAGGACCATCACCACAGTCTCTGCCAGCATCAGTGGAAGACCATCACCAGTCTCTGCCAGCATCAGTGGAAGACCATCACCAGTCTCTGCCAGCATCAGTGGAAGACCATCACAGTCTCTGCCAGCATCAGTGGAAGACCATCACCAGTCTCTGCCAGCATCAGTGGAAGACCATCACCACAGTCTCTGCCAGCATCAGTGGAGGACCATCACCACAGTCTCTGCCAGCATCAGTGGAGGACCATCACCACAGTCTCTGCCAGCATCAGTGGAAGACCATCACCACAGTCTCTGCCAGCATCAGTGGAAGACCATCACCACAGTCTCTGCCAGCATCAGTGGAGGACCATCACAGTCTCTGCCAGCATCAGTGGAGGACCATCACAGTCTCTGCCAGCATCAGTGGAAGACCATCACACAGTCTCTGCCAGCATCAGTGGAGGACCATCACCACAGTCTCTGCCAGCATCAGTGGAAGACCATCACCACAGTCTCTGCCAGCATCAGTGGAGACCATCACCAGTCTCTGCCAGCATCAGTGGAGGACCATCACCCAGTCTCTGCCAGCATCAGTGGAGGACCATCACACAGTCTCTGCCAGCATCAGTGGAAGACCATCACCAGTCTCTGCCAGCATCAGTGGAGGACCATCACCACAGTCTCTGCCAGCATCAGTGGAGGACCATCACCACAGTCTCTGCCAGCATCAGTGGAAGACCATCACCAGTCTCTGCCAGCATCAGTGGAGGACCATCACCACAGTCTCTGCCAGCATCAGTGGAAGACCATCACCAGTCTCTGCCAGCATCAGTGGAAGACCATCACCACAGTCTCTGCCAGCATCAGTGGAGGACCATCACCAGTCTCTGCCAGCATCAGTGGAGGACCATCACCAGTCTCTGCCAGCATCAGTGGAGGACCATCACCAGTCTCTGCCAGCATCAGTGGAGGACCATCACCACAGTCTCTGCCAGCATCAGTGGAGGACCATCACCACAGTCTCTGCCAGCATCAGTGGAAGACCATCACCAGTCTCTGCCAGCATCAGTGGAGGACCATCACCACAGTCTCTGCCAGCATCAGTGGAGGACCATCACCACAGTCTCTGCCAGCATCAGTGGAGGACCATCACCAGTCTCTGCCAGCATCAGTGGAGGACCATCACCAGTCTCTGCCAGCATCAGTGGAAGACCATCACCACAGTCTCTGCCAGCATCAGTGGAAGACCATCACCAGTCTCTGCCAGCATCAGTGGAAGACCATCACCAGTCTCTGCCAGCATCAGTGGAAGACCATCACCAGTCTCTGCCAGCATCAGTGGAAGACCATCACCAGTCTCTGCCAGCATCAGTGGAGGACCATCACCACAGTCTCTGCCAGCATCAGTGGAGGACCATCACCAGTCTCTGCCAGCATCAGTGGAGGACCATCACCACAGTCTCTGCCAGCATCAGTGGAAGACCATCACCAGTCTCTGCCAGCATCAGTGGAAGACCATCACCACAGTCTCTGCCAGCATCAGTGGAGGACCATCACCAGTCTCTGCCAGCATCAGTGGAAGACCATCACCACAGTCTCTGCCAGCATCAGTGGAAGACCATCACCAGTCTCTGCCAGCATCAGTGGAAGACCATCACACAGTCTCTGCCAGCATCAGTGGAGGACCATCACCACAGTCTCTGCCAGCATCAGTGGAAGACCATCACCACAGTCTCTGCCAGCATCAGTGGAGGACCATCACCACAGTCTCTGCCAGCATCAGTGGAAGACCATCACCAGTCTCTGCCAGCATCAGTGGAAGACCATCACCACAGTCTCTGCCAGCATCAGTGGAAGACCATCACCACAGTCTCTGCCAGCATCAGTGGAAGACCATCACCAGTCTCTGCCAGCATCAGTGGAAGACCATCACCAGTCTCTGCCAGCATCAGTGGAAGACCATCACCAGTCTCTGCCAGCATCAGTGGAAGACCATCACCAGTCTCTGCCAGCATCAGTGGAGGACCATCACCAGTCTCTGCCAGCATCAGTGGAAGACCATCACCACAGTCTCTGCCAGCATCAGTGGAGGACCATCACCACAGTCTCTGCCAGCATCAGTGGAAGACCATCACCAGTCTCTGCCAGCATCAGTGGAGGACCATCACCAGTCTCTGCCAGCATCAGTGGAGGACCATCACCACAGTCTCTGCCAGCATCAGTGGAAGACCATCACCACAGTCTCTGCCAGCATCAGTGGAAGACCATCACCACAGTCTCTGCCAGCATCAGTGGAGGACCATCACCAGTCTCTGCCAGCATCAGTGGAAGACCATCACCAGTCTCTGCCAGCATCAGTGGAAGACCATCACCAGTCTCTGCCAGCATCAGTGGAGGACCATCACCACAGTCTCTGCCAGCATCAGTGGAAGACCATCACCAGTCTCTGCCAGCATCAGTGGAGGACCATCACCAGTCTCTGCCAGCATCAGTGGAGGACCATCACCACAGTCTCTGCCAGCATCAGTGGAGGACCATCACCAGTCTCTGCCAGCATCAGTGGAGGACCATCACCACAGTCTCTGCCAGCATCAGTGGAGGACCATCACCAGTCTCTGCCAGCATCAGTGGAAGACCATCACCACAGTCTCTGCCAGCATCAGTGGAGGACCATCACCACAGTCTCTGCCAGCATCAGTGGAAGACCATCACCACAGTCTCTGCCAGCATCAGTGGAGGACCATCACCAGTCTCTGCCAGCATCAGTGGAAGACCATCACCAGTCTCTGCCAGCATCAGTGGAGGACCATCACCACAGTCTCTGCCAGCATCAGTGGAAGACCATCACCAGTCTCTGCCAGCATCAGTGGAAGACCATCACCACAGTCTCTGCCAGCATCAGTGGAAGACCATCACCACAGTCTCTGCCAGCATCAGTGGAGGACCATCACCAGTCTCTGCCAGCATCAGTGGAGGACCATCACCACAGTCTCTGCCAGCATCAGTGGAAGACCATCACCAGTCTCTGCCAGCATCAGTGGAAGACCATCACCACAGTCTCTGCCAGCATCAGTGGAGGACCATCACCACAGTCTCTGCCAGCATCAGTGGAAGACCATCACCAGTCTCTGCCAGCATCAGTGGAAGACCATCACCAGTCTCTGCCAGCATCAGTGGAAGACCATCACCACAGTCTCTGCCAGCATCAGTGGAAGACCATCACCAGTCTCTGCCAGCATCAGTGGAAGACCATCACCAGTCTCTGCCAGCATCAGTGGAAGACCATCACCACAGTCTCTGCCAGCATCAGTGGAAGACCATCACCACAGTCTCTGCCAGCATCAGTGGAAGACCATCACCAGTCTCTGCCAGCATCAGTGGAGGACCATCACCACAGTCTCTGCCAGCATCAGTGGAAGACCATCACCACAGTCTCTGCCAGCATCAGTGGAGGACCATCACCACAGTCTCTGCCAGCATCAGTGGAGGACCATCACCACAGTCTCTGCCAGCATCAGTGGAAGACCATCACCACAGTCTCTGCCAGCATCAGTGGAGGACCATCACCACAGTCTCTGCCAGCATCAGTGGAAGACCATCACCAGTCTCTGCCAGCATCAGTGGAAGACCATCACCAGTCTCTGCCAGCATCAGTGGAGGACCATCACCACAGTCTCTGCCAGCATCAGTGGAAGACCATCACCACAGTCTCTGCCAGCATCAGTGGAAGACCATCACCACAGTCTCTGCCAGCATCAGTGGAGGACCATCACCAGTCTCTGCCAGCATCAGTGGAGGACCATCACCACAGTCTCTGCCAGCATCAGTGGAAGACCATCACCAGTCTCTGCCAGCATCAGTGGAAGACCATCACCAGTCTCTGCCAGCATCAGTGGAAGACCATCACCAGTCTCTGCCAGCATCAGTGGAAGACCATCACCAGTCTCTGCCAGCATCAGTGGAAGACCATCACCACAGTCTCTGCCAGCATCAGTGGAGGACCATCACCACAGTCTCTGCCAGCATCAGTGGAGGACCATCACCACAGTCTCTGCCAGCATCAGTGGAAGACCATCACCAGTCTCTGCCAGCATCAGTGGAAGACCATCACCACAGTCTCTGCCAGCATCAGTGGAGGACCATCACCACAGTCTCTGCCAGCATCAGTGGAAGACCATCACCAGTCTCTGCCAGCATCAGTGGAAGACCATCACCAGTCTCTGCCAGCATCAGTGGAAGACCATCACCACAGTCTCTGCCAGCATCAGTGGAAGACCATCACCACAGTCTCTGCCAGCATCAGTGGAAGACCATCACCACAGTCTCTGCCAGCATCAGTGGAAGACCATCACCACAGTCTCTGCCAGCATCAGTGGAGGACCATCACCACAGTCTCTGCCAGCATCAGTGGAGGACCATCACCACAGTCTCTGCCAGCATCAGTGGAGGACCATCACCAGTCTCTGCCAGCATCAGTGGAAGACCATCACCAGTCTCTGCCAGCATCAGTGGAAGACCATCACCACAGTCTCTGCCAGCATCAGTGGAAGACCATCACCACAGTCTCTGCCAGCATCAGTGGAGGACCATCACCACAGTCTCTGCCAGCATCAGTGGAGGACCATCACCACAGTCTCTGCCAGCATCAGTGGAAGACCATCACCACAGTCTCTGCCAGCATCAGTGGAGGACCATCACCACAGTCTCTGCCAGCATCAGTGGAGGACCATCACCAGTCTCTGCCAGCATCAGTGGAGGACCATCACCACAGTCTCTGCCAGCATCAGTGGAAGACCATCACCAGTCTCTGCCAGCATCAGTGGAAGACCATCACCAGTCTCTGCCAGCATCAGTGGAAGACCATCACCAGTCTCTGCCAGCATCAGTGGAAGACCATCACCAGTCTCTGCCAGCATCAGTGGAAGACCATCACCACAGTCTCTGCCAGCATCAGTGGAGGACCATCACCACAGTCTCTGCCAGCATCAGTGGAGGACCATCACCACAGTCTCTGCCAGCATCAGTGGAGGACCATCACCACAGTCTCTGCCAGCATCAGTGGAAGACCATCACCAGTCTCTGCCAGCATCAGTGGAAGACCATCACCAGTCTCTGCCAGCATCAGTGGAAGACCATCACCACAGTCTCTGCCAGCATCAGTGGAAGACCATCACCACAGTCTCTGCCAGCATCAGTGGAAGACCATCACCACAGTCTCTGCCAGCATCAGTGGAAGACCATCACCACAGTCTCTGCCAGCATCAGTGGAGGACCATCACCACAGTCTCTGCCAGCATCAGTGGAGGACCATCACCACAGTCTCTGCCAGCATCAGTGGAGGACCATCACCAGTCTCTGCCAGCATCAGTGGAAGACCATCACCAGTCTCTGCCAGCATCAGTGGAAGACCATCACCAGTCTCTGCCAGCATCAGTGGAAGACCATCACCAGTCTCTGCCAGCATCAGTGGAAGACCATCACCACAGTCTCTGCCAGCATCAGTGGAGGACCATCACCACAGTCTCTGCCAGCATCAGTGGAAGACCATCACCAGTCTCTGCCAGCATCAGTGGAAGACCATCACCACAGTCTCTGCCAGCATCAGTGGAGGACCATCACCACAGTCTCTGCCAGCATCAGTGGAGGACCATCACCAGTCTCTGCCAGCATCAGTGGAGGACCATCACCACAGTCTCTGCCAGCATCAGTGGAAGACCATCACCACAGTCTCTGCCAGCATCAGTGGAGGACCATCACCACAGTCTCTGCCAGCATCAGTGGAGGACCATCACCAGTCTCTGCCAGCATCAGTGGAAGACCATCACCAGTCTCTGCCAGCATCAGTGGAAGACCATCACCACAGTCTCTGCCAGCATCAGTGGAGGACCATCACCAGTCTCTGCCAGCATCAGTGGAAGACCATCACCAGTCTCTGCCAGCATCAGTGGAAGACCATCACCACAGTCTCTGCCAGCATCAGTGGAGGACCATCACCAGTCTCTGCCAGCATCAGTGGAGGACCATCACCACAGTCTCTGCCAGCATCAGTGGAGGACCATCACCAGTCTCTGCCAGCATCAGTGGAAGACCATCACCAGTCTCTGCCAGCATCAGTGGAAGACCATCACCACAGTCTCTGCCAGCATCAGTGGAAGACCATCACCACAGTCTCTGCCAGCATCAGTGGAGGACCATCACCACAGTCTCTGCCAGCATCAGTGGAGGACCATCACCACAGTCTCTGCCAGCATCAGTGGAAGACCATCACCACAGTCTCTGCCAGCATCAGTGGAGACCATCACCAGTCTCTGCCAGCATCAGTGGAGGACCATCACCACAGTCTCTGCCAGCATCAGTGGAAGACCATCACCACAGTCTCTGCCAGCATCAGTGGAGGACCATCACCACAGTCTCTGCCAGCATCAGTGGAGGACCATCACCACAGTCTCTGCCAGCATCAGTGGAAGACCATCACCACAGTCTCTGCCAGCATCAGTGGAAGACCATCACCACAGTCTCTGCCAGCATCAGTGGAGGACCATCACCAGTCTCTGCCAGCATCAGTGGAGGACCATCACCACAGTCTCTGCCAGCATCAGTGGAAGACCATCACCAGTCTCTGCCAGCATCAGTGGAAGACCATCACACAGTCTCTGCCAGCATCAGTGGAGGACCATCACCACAGTCTCTGCCAGCATCAGTGGAAGACCATCACCAGTCTCTGCCAGCATCAGTGGAAGACCATCACCAGTCTCTGCCAGCATCAGTGGAAGACCATCACCACAGTCTCTGCCAGCATCAGTGGAAGACCATCACCAGTCTCTGCCAGCATCAGTGGAAGACCATCACCAGTCTCTGCCAGCATCAGTGGAAGACCATCACCACAGTCTCTGCCAGCATCAGTGGAAGACCATCACCACAGTCTCTGCCAGCATCAGTGGAAGACCATCACCAGTCTCTGCCAGCATCAGTGGAGGACCATCACCACAGTCTCTGCCAGCATCAGTGGAAGACCATCACCACAGTCTCTGCCAGCATCAGTGGAGGACCATCACCACAGTCTCTGCCAGCATCAGTGGAGGACCATCACCACAGTCTCTGCCAGCATCAGTGGAAGACCATCACCACAGTCTCTGCCAGCATCAGTGGAGGACCATCACCACAGTCTCTGCCAGCATCAGTGGAAGACCATCACCAGTCTCTGCCAGCATCAGTGGAAGACCATCACCAGTCTCTGCCAGCATCAGTGGAGGACCATCACCACAGTCTCTGCCAGCATCAGTGGAAGACCATCACCACAGTCTCTGCCAGCATCAGTGGAAGACCATCACCACAGTCTCTGCCAGCATCAGTGGAGGACCATCACCAGTCTCTGCCAGCATCAGTGGAGGACCATCACCACAGTCTCTGCCAGCATCAGTGGAAGACCATCACCAGTCTCTGCCAGCATCAGTGGAAGACCATCACCAGTCTCTGCCAGCATCAGTGGAGGACCATCACCACAGTCTCTGCCAGCATCAGTGGAAGACCATCACCAGTCTCTGCCAGCATCAGTGGAAGACCATCACCACAGTCTCTGCCAGCATCAGTGGAGGACCATCACCACAGTCTCTGCCAGCATCAGTGGAGGACCATCACCACAGTCTCTGCCAGCATCAGTGGAAGACCATCACCAGTCTCTGCCAGCATCAGTGGAAGACCATCACCACAGTCTCTGCCAGCATCAGTGGAGGACCATCACCACAGTCTCTGCCAGCATCAGTGGAAGACCATCACCAGTCTCTGCCAGCATCAGTGGAAGACCATCACCAGTCTCTGCCAGCATCAGTGGAAGACCATCACCACAGTCTCTGCCAGCATCAGTGGAAGACCATCACCACAGTCTCTGCCAGCATCAGTGGAAGACCATCACCACAGTCTCTGCCAGCATCAGTGGAAGACCATCACCACAGTCTCTGCCAGCATCAGTGGAGGACCATCACCACAGTCTCTGCCAGCATCAGTGGAGGACCATCACCACAGTCTCTGCCAGCATCAGTGGAGGACCATCACCAGTCTCTGCCAGCATCAGTGGAAGACCATCACCAGTCTCTGCCAGCATCAGTGGAAGACCATCACCACAGTCTCTGCCAGCATCAGTGGAAGACCATCACCACAGTCTCTGCCAGCATCAGTGGAGGACCATCACCACAGTCTCTGCCAGCATCAGTGGAGGACCATCACCACAGTCTCTGCCAGCATCAGTGGAAGACCATCACCACAGTCTCTGCCAGCATCAGTGGAGGACCATCACCAGTCTCTGCCAGCATCAGTGGAGGACCATCACCACAGTCTCTGCCAGCATCAGTGGAGGACCATCACCAGTCTCTGCCAGCATCAGTGGAAGACCATCACCAGTCTCTGCCAGCATCAGTGGAAGACCATCACCACAGTCTCTGCCAGCATCAGTGGAAGACCATCACCACAGTCTCTGCCAGCATCAGTGGAGGACCATCACCACAGTCTCTGCCAGCATCAGTGGAGGACCATCACCACAGTCTCTGCCAGCATCAGTGGAAGACCATCACCACAGTCTCTGCCAGCATCAGTGGAGGACCATCACCAGTCTCTGCCAGCATCAGTGGAGGACCATCACCACAGTCTCTGCCAGCATCAGTGGAAGACCATCACCACAGTCTCTGCCAGCATCAGTGGAGGACCATCACCACAGTCTCTGCCAGCATCAGTGGAGGACCATCACCACAGTCTCTGCCAGCATCAGTGGAAGACCATCACCACAGTCTCTGCCAGCATCAGTGGAGGACCATCACCAGTCTCTGCCAGCATCAGTGGAGGACCATCACCAGTCTCTGCCAGCATCAGTGGAGGACCATCACCACAGTCTCTGCCAGCATCAGTGGAGGACCATCACCAGTCTCTGCCAGCATCAGTGGAGGACCATCACCACAGTCTCTGCCAGCATCAGTGGAGGACCATCACCACAGTCTCTGCCAGCATCAGTGGAGGACCATCACCACAGTCTCTGCCAGCATCAGTGGAGGACCATCACCAGTCTCTGCCAGCATCAGTGGAGGACCATCACCACAGTCTCTGCCAGCATCAGTGGAGGACCATCACCACAGTCTCTGCCAGCATCAGTGGAGGACCATCACCACAGTCTCTGCCAGCATCAGTGGAAGACCATCACCAGTCTCTGCCAGCATCAGTGGAAGACCATCACCACAGTCTCTGCCAGCATCAGTGGAAGACCATCACCACAGTCTCTGCCAGCATCAGTGGAAGACCATCACCACAGTCTCTGCCAGCATCAGTGGAGGACCATCACCACAGTCTCTGCCAGCATCAGTGGAAGACCATCACCACAGTCTCTGCCAGCATCAGTGGAAGACCATCACCACAGTCTCTGCCAGCATCAGTGGAAGACCATCACCACAGTCTCTGCCAGCATCAGTGGAGGACCATCACCAGTCTCTGCCAGCATCAGTGGAAGACCATCACCACAGTCTCTGCCAGCATCAGTGGAGGACCATCACCAGTCTCTGCCAGCATCAGTGGAAGACCATCACCACAGTCTCTGCCAGCATCAGTGGAAGACCATCACCACAGTCTCTGCCAGCATCAGTGGAGGACCATCACCACAGTCTCTGCCAGCATCAGTGGAAGACCATCACCACAGTCTCTGCCAGCATCAGTGGAGGACCATCACCAGTCTCTGCCAGCATCAGTGGAGGACCATCACCAGTCTCTGCCAGCATCAGTGGAGGACCATCACCACAGTCTCTGCCAGCATCAGTGGAGGACCATCACCAGTCTCTGCCAGCATCAGTGGAAGACCATCACCAGTCTCTGCCAGCATCAGTGGAAGACCATCACCACAGTCTCTGCCAGCATCAGTGGAAGACCATCACCAGTCTCTGCCAGCATCAGTGGAAGACCATCACCAGTCTCTGCCAGCATCAGTGGAAGACCATCACCACAGTCTCTGCCAGCATCAGTGGAGGACCATCACCACAGTCTCTGCCAGCATCAGTGGAAGACCATCACACAGTCTCTGCCAGCATCAGTGGAAGACCATCACACAGTCTCTGCCAGCATCAGTGGAAGACCATCACAGTCTCTGCCAGCATCAGTGGAGACCATCACCAGTCTCTGCCAGCATCAGTGGAAGACCATCACCAGTCTCTGCCAGCATCAGTGGAAGACCATCACCACAGTCTCTGCCAGCATCAGTGGAAGACCATCACCACAGTCTCTGCCAGCATCAGTGGAGACCATCACCAGTCTCTGCCAGCATCAGTGGAGGACCATCACCACAGTCTCTGCCAGCATCAGTGGAAGACCATCACCACAGTCTCTGCCAGCATCAGTGGAGGACCATCACCAGTCTCTGCCAGCATCAGTGGAGGACCATCACCAGTCTCTGCCAGCATCAGTGGAAGACCATCACCACAGTCTCTGCCAGCATCAGTGGAGGACCATCACCACAGTCTCTGCCAGCATCAGTGGAAGACCATCACCACAGTCTCTGCCAGCATCAGTGGAGGACCATCACCACAGTCTCTGCCAGCATCAGTGGAAGACCATCACCACAGTCTCTGCCAGCATCAGTGGAGGACCATCACCACAGTCTCTGCCAGCATCAGTGGAGGACCATCACCAGTCTCTGCCAGCATCAGTGGAGGACCATCACCAGTCTCTGCCAGCATCAGTGGAGGACCATCACCACAGTCTCTGCCAGCATCAGTGGAAGACCATCACCAGTCTCTGCCAGCATCAGTGGAAGACCATCACCACAGTCTCTGCCAGCATCAGTGGAAGACCATCACCACAGTCTCTGCCAGCATCAGTGGAAGACCATCACCAGTCTCTGCCAGCATCAGTGGAGGACCATCACACAGTCTCTGCCAGCATCAGTGGAAGACCATCACCAGTCTCTGCCAGCATCAGTGGAAGACCATCACCAGTCTCTGCCAGCATCAGTGGAAGACCATCACCACAGTCTCTGCCAGCATCAGTGGAAGACCATCACCACAGTCTCTGCCAGCATCAGTGGAGGACCATCACCAGTCTCTGCCAGCATCAGTGGAGGACCATCACCAGTCTCTGCCAGCATCAGTGGAGGACCATCACCACAGTCTCTGCCAGCATCAGTGGAGGACCATCACCAGTCTCTGCCAGCATCAGTGGAGGACCATCACCACAGTCTCTGCCAGCATCAGTGGAAGACCATCACCAGTCTCTGCCAGCATCAGTGGAGGACCATCACCACAGTCTCTGCCAGCATCAGTGGAAGACCATCACCACAGTCTCTGCCAGCATCAGTGGAAGACCATCACCACAGTCTCTGCCAGCATCAGTGGAGGACCATCACCACAGTCTCTGCCAGCATCAGTGGAGGACCATCACCAGTCTCTGCCAGCATCAGTGGAGGACCATCACCAGTCTCTGCCAGCATCAGTGGAGGACCATCACCACAGTCTCTGCCAGCATCAGTGGAAGACCATCACCAGTCTCTGCCAGCATCAGTGGAAGACCATCACCACAGTCTCTGCCAGCATCAGTGGAAGACCATCACCACAGTCTCTGCCAGCATCAGTGGAGGACCATCACCACAGTCTCTGCCAGCATCAGTGGAGGACCATCACCAGTCTCTGCCAGCATCAGTGGAGGACCATCACCACAGTCTCTGCCAGCATCAGTGGAAGACCATCACCAGTCTCTGCCAGCATCAGTGGAGGACCATCACCACAGTCTCTGCCAGCATCAGTGGAGGACCATCACCACAGTCTCTGCCAGCATCAGTGGAGGACCATCACCAGTCTCTGCCAGCATCAGTGGAGGACCATCACCAGTCTCTGCCAGCATCAGTGGAAGACCATCACCACAGTCTCTGCCAGCATCAGTGGAAGACCATCACCAGTCTCTGCCAGCATCAGTGGAGACCATCACACAGTCTCTGCCAGCATCAGTGGAGGACCATCACCACAGTCTCTGCCAGCATCAGTGGAGGACCATCACCAGTCTCTGCCAGCATCAGTGGAGGACCATCACCACAGTCTCTGCCAGCATCAGTGGAAGACCATCACCAGTCTCTGCCAGCATCAGTGGAGGACCATCACCACAGTCTCTGCCAGCATCAGTGGAAGACCATCACCAGTCTCTGCCAGCATCAGTGGAAGACCATCACCACAGTCTCTGCCAGCATCAGTGGAAGACCATCACCAGTCTCTGCCAGCATCAGTGGAGGACCATCACACAGTCTCTGCCAGCATCAGTGGAGGACCATCACCACAGTCTCTGCCAGCATCAGTGGAAGACCATCACCACAGTCTCTGCCAGCATCAGTGGAGGACCATCACCAGTCTCTGCCAGCATCAGTGGAGGACCATCACCACAGTCTCTGCCAGCATCAGTGGAGGACCATCACCAGTCTCTGCCAGCATCAGTGGAAGACCATCACCACAGTCTCTGCCAGCATCAGTGGAAGACCATCACCAGTCTCTGCCAGCATCAGTGGAAGACCATCACCAGTCTCTGCCAGCATCAGTGGAAGACCATCACCAGTCTCTGCCAGCATCAGTGGAAGACCATCACCACAGTCTCTGCCAGCATCAGTGGAGGACCATCACACAGTCTCTGCCAGCATCAGTGGAGGACCATCACACAGTCTCTGCCAGCATCAGTGGAAGACCATCACCACAGTCTCTGCCAGCATCAGTGGAAGACCATCACCACAGTCTCTGCCAGCATCAGTGGAGGACCATCACCACAGTCTCTGCCAGCATCAGTGGAGGACCATCACCAGTCTCTGCCAGCATCAGTGGAGGACCATCACCACAGTCTCTGCCAGCATCAGTGGAAGACCATCACCAGTCTCTGCCAGCATCAGTGGAGGACCATCACCACAGTCTCTGCCAGCATCAGTGGAAGACCATCACCAGTCTCTGCCAGCATCAGTGGAAGACCATCACCACAGTCTCTGCCAGCATCAGTGGAGGACCATCACCAGTCTCTGCCAGCATCAGTGGAGGACCATCACCAGTCTCTGCCAGCATCAGTGGAGGACCATCACCAGTCTCTGCCAGCATCAGTGGAGGACCATCACCACAGTCTCTGCCAGCATCAGTGGAAACCATCACCAGTCTCTGCCAGCATCAACCAACCATCATCAACTCTGCCAGCATCAGTGGAAGACCATCACCAGTCTCTGCCAGCATCAGTGGAGGACCATCACCACAGTCTCTGCCAGCATCAGTGGAGGACCATCACCACAGTCTCTGCCAGCATCAGTGGAGGACCATCACCAGTCTCTGCCAGCATCAGTGGAGGACCATCACCAGTCTCTGCCAGCATCAGTGGAAGACCATCACCACAGTCTCTGCCAGCATCAGTGGAAGACCATCACCAGTCTCTGCCAGCATCAGTGGAAGACCATCACCAGTCTCTGCCAGCATCAGTGGAAGACCATCACCAGTCTCTGCCAGCATCAGTGGAGGACCATCACCACAGTCTCTGCCAGCATCAGTGGAGGACCATCACCAGTCTCTGCCAGCATCAGTGGAGGACCATCACCACAGTCTCTGCCAGCATCAGTGGAAGACCATCACCAGTCTCTGCCAGCATCAGTGGAAGACCATCACCACAGTCTCTGCCAGCATCAGTGGAGGACCATCACCAGTCTCTGCCAGCATCAGTGGAAGACCATCACCACAGTCTCTGCCAGCATCAGTGGAAGACCATCACCAGTCTCTGCCAGCATCAGTGGAAGACCATCACCAGTCTCTGCCAGCATCAGTGGAAGACCATCACCAGTCTCTGCCAGCATCAGTGGAAGACCATCACCACAGTCTCTGCCAGCATCAGTGGAAGACCATCACCACAGTCTCTGCCAGCATCAGTGGAAGACCATCACCACAGTCTCTGCCAGCATCAGTGGAAGACCATCACCACAGTCTCTGCCAGCATCAGTGGAAGACCATCACCACAGTCTCTGCCAGCATCAGTGGAAGACCATCACCAGTCTCTGCCAGCATCAGTGGAAGACCATCACCAGTCTCTGCCAGCATCAGTGGAAGACCATCACCACAGTCTCTGCCAGCATCAGTGGAAGACCATCACCACAGTCTCTGCCAGCATCAGTGGAAGACCATCACCAGTCTCTGCCAGCATCAGTGGAAGACCATCACCAGTCTCTGCCAGCATCAGTGGAAGACCATCACCACAGTCTCTGCCAGCATCAGTGGAAGACCATCACCACAGTCTCTGCCAGCATCAGTGGAAGACCATCACCACAGTCTCTGCCAGCATCAGTGGAAGACCATCACCACAGTCTCTGCCAGCATCAGTGGAAGACCATCACCACAGTCTCTGCCAGCATCAGTGGAAGACCATCACCACAGTCTCTGCCAGCATCAGTGGAAGACCATCACCAGTCTCTGCCAGCATCAGTGGAAGACCATCACCACAGTCTCTGCCAGCATCAGTGGAGGACCATCACCACAGTCTCTGCCAGCATCAGTGGAAGACCATCACCAGTCTCTGCCAGCATCAGTGGAAGACCATCACCACAGTCTCTGCCAGCATCAGTGGAGGACCATCACCAGTCTCTGCCAGCATCAGTGGAGGACCATCACCAGTCTCTGCCAGCATCAGTGGAGGACCATCACCAGTCTCTGCCAGCATCAGTGGAGGACCATCACCAGTCTCTGCCAGCATCAGTGGAAGACCATCACCACAGTCTCTGCCAGCATCAGTGGAAGACCATCACCAGTCTCTGCCAGCATCAGTGGAAGACCATCACCAGTCTCTGCCAGCATCAGTGGAAGACCATCACCAGTCTCTGCCAGCATCAGTGGAAGACCATCACCACAGTCTCTGCCAGCATCAGTGGAGGACCATCACCAGTCTCTGCCAGCATCAGTGGAGACCATCACCACAGTCTCTGCCAGCATCAGTGGAGGACCATCACCACAGTCTCTGCCAGCATCAGTGGAAGACCATCACCACAGTCTCTGCCAGCATCAGTGGAAGACCATCACCACAGTCTCTGCCAGCATCAGTGGAAGACCATCACCACAGTCTCTGCCAGCATCAGTGGAAGACCATCACCACAGTCTCTGCCAGCATCAGTGGAGACCATCACCACAGTCTCTGCCAGCATCAGTGGAGGACCATCACCACAGTCTCTGCCAGCATCAGTGGAAGACCATCACCACAGTCTCTGCCAGCATCAGTGGAGGACCATCACCAGTCTCTGCCAGCATCAGTGGAGGACCATCACCACAGTCTCTGCCAGCATCAGTGGAGGACCATCACCACAGTCTCTGCCAGCATCAGTGGAAGACCATCACCACAGTCTCTGCCAGCATCAGTGGAGACCATCACCACAGTCTCTGCCAGCATCAGTGGAGGACCATCACCACAGTCTCTGCCAGCATCAGTGGAAGACCATCACCACAGTCTCTGCCAGCATCAGTGGAGGACCATCACCAGTCTCTGCCAGCATCAGTGGAGGACCATCACCAGTCTCTGCCAGCATCAGTGGAGGACCATCACCAGTCTCTGCCAGCATCAGTGGAGGACCATCACCAGTCTCTGCCAGCATCAGTGGAAGACCATCACCACAGTCTCTGCCAGCATCAGTGGAGGACCATCACCACAGTCTCTGCCAGCATCAGTGGAAGACCATCACCAGTCTCTGCCAGCATCAGTGGAAGACCATCACCACAGTCTCTGCCAGCATCAGTGGAGGACCATCACCAGTCTCTGCCAGCATCAGTGGAGGACCATCACCAGTCTCTGCCAGCATCAGTGGAAGACCATCACCACAGTCTCTGCCAGCATCAGTGGAGGACCATCACCAGTCTCTGCCAGCATCAGTGGAAGACCATCACCACAGTCTCTGCCAGCATCAGTGGAAGACCATCACCAGTCTCTGCCAGCATCAGTGGAAGACCATCACCAGTCTCTGCCAGCATCAGTGGAAGACCATCACCAGTCTCTGCCAGCATCAGTGGAAGACCATCACCACAGTCTCTGCCAGCATCAGTGGAAGACCATCACCACAGTCTCTGCCAGCATCAGTGGAAGACCATCACCACAGTCTCTGCCAGCATCAGTGGAAGACCATCACCACAGTCTCTGCCAGCATCAGTGGAAGACCATCACCACAGTCTCTGCCAGCATCAGTGGAAGACCATCACCACAGTCTCTGCCAGCATCAGTGGAAGACCATCACCAGTCTCTGCCAGCATCAGTGGAAGACCATCACCACAGTCTCTGCCAGCATCAGTGGAAGACCATCACCAGTCTCTGCCAGCATCAGTGGAGGACCATCACCACAGTCTCTGCCAGCATCAGTGGAGGACCATCACCAGTCTCTGCCAGCATCAGTGGAGGACCATCACCACAGTCTCTGCCAGCATCAGTGGAGGACCATCACCAGTCTCTGCCAGCATCAGTGGAGGACCATCACCAGTCTCTGCCAGCATCAGTGGAGGACCATCACCAGTCTCTGCCAGCATCAGTGGAGGACCATCACCACAGTCTCTGCCAGCATCAGTGGAGGACCATCACCACAGTCTCTGCCAGCATCAGTGGAAGACCATCACCACAGTCTCTGCCAGCATCAGTGGAAGACCATCACCAGTCTCTGCCAGCATCAGTGGAGGACCATCACCACAGTCTCTGCCAGCATCAGTGGAGGACCATCACCACAGTCTCTGCCAGCATCAGTGGAAGACCATCACCACAGTCTCTGCCAGCATCAGTGGAGGACCATCACCAGTCTCTGCCAGCATCAGTGGAGGACCATCACCAGTCTCTGCCAGCATCAGTGGAAGACCATCACCAGTCTCTGCCAGCATCAGTGGAGGACCATCACCAGTCTCTGCCAGCATCAGTGGAGGACCATCACCAGTCTCTGCCAGCATCAGTGGAGGACCATCACCAGTCTCTGCCAGCATCAGTGGAGGACCATCACCAGTCTCTGCCAGCATCAGTGGAGGACCATCACCAGTCTCTGCCAGCATCAGTGGAGGACCATCACCAGTCTCTGCCAGCATCAGTGGAGGACCATCACCACAGTCTCTGCCAGCATCAGTGGAGGACCATCACCACAGTCTCTGCCAGCATCAGTGGAAGACCATCACCACAGTCTCTGCCAGCATCAGTGGAAGACCATCACCAGTCTCTGCCAGCATCAGTGGAGGACCATCACCACAGTCTCTGCCAGCATCAGTGGAAGACCATCACCAGTCTCTGCCAGCATCAGTGGAAGACCATCACCAGTCTCTGCCAGCATCAGTGGAAGACCATCACCAGTCTCTGCCAGCATCAGTGGAAGACCATCACCAGTCTCTGCCAGCATCAGTGGAGGACCATCACCACAGTCTCTGCCAGCATCAGTGGAGGACCATCACCAGTCTCTGCCAGCATCAGTGGAGGACCATCACCACAGTCTCTGCCAGCATCAGTGGAAGACCATCACCAGTCTCTGCCAGCATCAGTGGAAGACCATCACCACAGTCTCTGCCAGCATCAGTGGAGGACCATCACCAGTCTCTGCCAGCATCAGTGGAAGACCATCACCACAGTCTCTGCCAGCATCAGTGGAAGACCATCACCACAGTCTCTGCCAGCATCAGTGGAGGACCATCACCAGTCTCTGCCAGCATCAGTGGAGGACCATCACCACAGTCTCTGCCAGCATCAGTGGAGGACCATCACCACAGTCTCTGCCAGCATCAGTGGAAGACCATCACCAGTCTCTGCCAGCATCAGTGGAGGACCATCACCACAGTCTCTGCCAGCATCAGTGGAAGACCATCACCAGTCTCTGCCAGCATCAGTGGAGGACCATCACCACAGTCTCTGCCAGCATCAGTGGAAGACCATCACCAGTCTCTGCCAGCATCAGTGGAAGACCATCACCAGTCTCTGCCAGCATCAGTGGAGGACCATCACCAGTCTCTGCCAGCATCAGTGGAGGACCATCACCAGTCTCTGCCAGCATCAGTGGAAGACCATCACCAGTCTCTGCCAGCATCAGTGGAGGACCATCACCACAGTCTCTGCCAGCATCAGTGGAAGACCATCACCAGTCTCTGCCAGCATCAGTGGAAGACCATCACCACAGTCTCTGCCAGCATCAGTGGAGGACCATCACCAGTCTCTGCCAGCATCAGTGGAGACCATCACCAGTCTCTGCCAGCATCAGTGGAAGACCATCACCAGTCTCTGCCAGCATCAGTGGAAGACCATCACCAGTCTCTGCCAGCATCAGTGGAAGACCATCACCAGTCTCTGCCAGCATCAGTGGAAGACCATCACCAGTCTCTGCCAGCATCAGTGGAGGACCATCACCACAGTCTCTGCCAGCATCAGTGGAGGACCATCACCAGTCTCTGCCAGCATCAGTGGAGGACCATCACCACAGTCTCTGCCAGCATCAGTGGAAGACCATCACCAGTCTCTGCCAGCATCAGTGGAAGACCATCACCACAGTCTCTGCCAGCATCAGTGGAGGACCATCACCAGTCTCTGCCAGCATCAGTGGAAGACCATCACCACAGTCTCTGCCAGCATCAGTGGAAGACCATCACCAGTCTCTGCCAGCATCAGTGGAAGACCATCACCAGTCTCTGCCAGCATCAGTGGAAGACCATCACCAGTCTCTGCCAGCATCAGTGGAAGACCATCACCACAGTCTCTGCCAGCATCAGTGGAAGACCATCACCACAGTCTCTGCCAGCATCAGTGGAGGACCATCACCACAGTCTCTGCCAGCATCAGTGGAAGACCATCACCACAGTCTCTGCCAGCATCAGTGGAAGACCATCACCACAGTCTCTGCCAGCATCAGTGGAAGACCATCACCACAGTCTCTGCCAGCATCAGTGGAAGACCATCACCAGTCTCTGCCAGCATCAGTGGAAGACCATCACCACAGTCTCTGCCAGCATCAGTGGAAGACCATCACCAGTCTCTGCCAGCATCAGTGGAGGACCATCACCACAGTCTCTGCCAGCATCAGTGGAAGACCATCACCAGTCTCTGCCAGCATCAGTGGAAGACCATCACCACAGTCTCTGCCAGCATCAGTGGAGGACCATCACCACAGTCTCTGCCAGCATCAGTGGAGGACCATCACCACAGTCTCTGCCAGCATCAGTGGAAGACCATCACCAGTCTCTGCCAGCATCAGTGGAAGACCATCACCACAGTCTCTGCCAGCATCAGTGGAGGACCATCACCACAGTCTCTGCCAGCATCAGTGGAGGACCATCACCAGTCTCTGCCAGCATCAGTGGAGGACCATCACCACAGTCTCTGCCAGCATCAGTGGAAGACCATCACCAGTCTCTGCCAGCATCAGTGGAGGACCATCACCACAGTCTCTGCCAGCATCAGTGGAGGACCATCACCACAGTCTCTGCCAGCATCAGTGGAAGACCATCACCAGTCTCTGCCAGCATCAGTGGAGGACCATCACCACAGTCTCTGCCAGCATCAGTGGAGGACCATCACCACAGTCTCTGCCAGCATCAGTGGAGGACCATCACCAGTCTCTGCCAGCATCAGTGGAGGACCATCACCAGTCTCTGCCAGCATCAGTGGAAGACCATCACCACAGTCTCTGCCAGCATCAGTGGAAGACCATCACCAGTCTCTGCCAGCATCAGTGGAAGACCATCACCAGTCTCTGCCAGCATCAGTGGAAGACCATCACCAGTCTCTGCCAGCATCAGTGGAAGACCATCACCAGTCTCTGCCAGCATCAGTGGAGGACCATCACCACAGTCTCTGCCAGCATCAGTGGAGGACCATCACCAGTCTCTGCCAGCATCAGTGGAGGACCATCACCACAGTCTCTGCCAGCATCAGTGGAAGACCATCACCAGTCTCTGCCAGCATCAGTGGAAGACCATCACCACAGTCTCTGCCAGCATCAGTGGAGGACCATCACCAGTCTCTGCCAGCATCAGTGGAAGACCATCACCACAGTCTCTGCCAGCATCAGTGGAAGACCATCACCAGTCTCTGCCAGCATCAGTGGAAGACCATCACCACAGTCTCTGCCAGCATCAGTGGAAGACCATCACCACAGTCTCTGCCAGCATCAGTGGAGGACCATCACCAGTCTCTGCCAGCATCAGTGAAGGACCATCACCAGTCTCTGCCAGCATCAGTGGAGGACCATCACCACAGTCTCTGCCAGCATCAGTGGAAGACCATCACCAGTCTCTGCCAGCATCAGTGGAAGACCATCACCAGTCTCTGCCAGCATCAGTGGAAGACCATCACCAGTCTCTGCCAGCATCAGTGGAAGACCATCACCACAGTCTCTGCCAGCATCAGTGGAGGACCATCACCAGTCTCTGCCAGCATCAGTGGAAGACCATCACCAGTCTCTGCCAGCATCAGTGGAAGACCATCACCAGTCTCTGCCAGCATCAGTGGAAGACCATCACCACAGTCTCTGCCAGCATCAGTGGAGGACCATCACCAGTCTCTGCCAGCATCAGTGGAAGACCATCACCAGTCTCTGCCAGCATCAGTGGAGGACCATCACCACAGTCTCTGCCAGCATCAGTGGAAGACCATCACACAGTCTCTGCCAGCATCAGTGGAAGACCATCACCAGTCTCTGCCAGCATCAGTGGAAGACCATCACCACAGTCTCTGCCAGCATCAGTGGAGGACCATCACCAGTCTCTGCCAGCATCAGTGGAGGACCATCACCACAGTCTCTGCCAGCATCAGTGGAGGACCATCACCACAGTCTCTGCCAGCATCAGTGGAAGACCATCACCACAGTCTCTGCCAGCATCAGTGGAAGACCATCACCACAGTCTCTGCCAGCATCAGTGGAAGACCATCACCACAGTCTCTGCCAGCATCAGTGGAAGACCATCACCACAGTCTCTGCCAGCATCAGTGGAGACCATCACCACAGTCTCTGCCAGCATCAGTGGAGGACCATCACCAGTCTCTGCCAGCATCAGTGGAGGACCATCACCACAGTCTCTGCCAGCATCAGTGGAAGACCATCACCACAGTCTCTGCCAGCATCAGTGGAAGACCATCACCACAGTCTCTGCCAGCATCAGTGGAAGACCATCACCACAGTCTCTGCCAGCATCAGTGGAGACCATCACCACAGTCTCTGCCAGCATCAGTGGAAGACCATCACACAGTCTCTGCCAGCATCAGTGGAGACCATCACCACAGTCTCTGCCAGCATCAGTGGAAGACCATCACCACAGTCTCTGCCAGCATCAGTGGAGGACCATCACCAGTCTCTGCCAGCATCAGTGGAGGACCATCACCACAGTCTCTGCCAGCATCAGTGGAGGACCATCACCACAGTCTCTGCCAGCATCAGTGGAAGACCATCACCAGTCTCTGCCAGCATCAGTGGAGGACCATCACCACAGTCTCTGCCAGCATCAGTGGAAGACCATCACCACAGTCTCTGCCAGCATCAGTGGAGGACCATCACCAGTCTCTGCCAGCATCAGTGGAGGACCATCACCAGTCTCTGCCAGCATCAGTGGAGGACCATCACCAGTCTCTGCCAGCATCAGTGGAGGACCATCACCAGTCTCTGCCAGCATCAGTGGAAGACCATCACACAGTCTCTGCCAGCATCAGTGGAGGACCATCACCACAGTCTCTGCCAGCATCAGTGGAGACCATCACCAGTCTCTGCCAGCATCAGTGGAAGACCATCACCAGTCTCTGCCAGCATCAGTGGAGGACCATCACACAGTCTCTGCCAGCATCAGTGGAGGACCATCACCAGTCTCTGCCAGCATCAGTGGAAGACCATCACCAGTCTCTGCCAGCATCAGTGGAAGACCATCACCAGTCTCTGCCAGCATCAGTGGAAGACCATCACCAGTCTCTGCCAGCATCAGTGGAAGACCATCACCAGTCTCTGCCAGCATCAGTGGAGGACCATCACCACAGTCTCTGCCAGCATCAGTGGAGGACCATCACCAGTCTCTGCCAGCATCAGTGGAGGACCATCACCACAGTCTCTGCCAGCATCAGTGGAAGACCATCACCAGTCTCTGCCAGCATCAGTGGAAGACCATCACCAGTCTCTGCCAGCATCAGTGGAAGACCATCACCAGTCTCTGCCAGCATCAGTGGAAGACCATCACCACAGTCTCTGCCAGCATCAGTGGAAGACCATCACCACAGTCTCTGCCAGCATCAGTGGAAGACCATCACACAGTCTCTGCCAGCATCAGTGGAAGACCATCACCACAGTCTCTGCCAGCATCAGTGGAAGACCATCACCAGTCTCTGCCAGCATCAGTGGAAGACCATCACCACAGTCTCTGCCAGCATCAGTGGAAGACCATCACCAGTCTCTGCCAGCATCAGTGGAGGACCATCACCACAGTCTCTGCCAGCATCAGTGGAAGACCATCACCAGTCTCTGCCAGCATCAGTGGAAGACCATCACCACAGTCTCTGCCAGCATCAGTGGAGGACCATCACCAGTCTCTGCCAGCATCAGTGGAGGACCATCACAGTCTCTGCCAGCATCAGTGGAGGACCATCACCAGTCTCTGCCAGCATCAGTGGAGGACCATCACCACAGTCTCTGCCAGCATCAGTGGAGGACCATCACCACAGTCTCTGCCAGCATCAGTGGAAGACCATCACCAGTCTCTGCCAGCATCAGTGGAGGACCATCACCACAGTCTCTGCCAGCATCAGTGGAGGACCATCACCACAGTCTCTGCCAGCATCAGTGGAAGACCATCACCACAGTCTCTGCCAGCATCAGTGGAAGACCATCACCAGTCTCTGCCAGCATCAGTGGAAGACCATCACCAGTCTCTGCCAGCATCAGTGGAAGACCATCACCAGTCTCTGCCAGCATCAGTGGAAGACCATCACCAGTCTCTGCCAGCATCAGTGGAGGACCATCACCACAGTCTCTGCCAGCATCAGTGGAGGACCATCACCAGTCTCTGCCAGCATCAGTGGAAGACCATCACCACAGTCTCTGCCAGCATCAGTGGAGGACCATCACCAGTCTCTGCCAGCATCAGTGGAGGACCATCACCAGTCTCTGCCAGCATCAGTGGAGGACCATCACCAGTCTCTGCCAGCATCAGTGGAGGACCATCACCACAGTCTCTGCCAGCATCAGTGGAGGACCATCACCACAGTCTCTGCCAGCATCAGTGGAAGACCATCACCAGTCTCTGCCAGCATCAGTGGAGGACCATCACCACAGTCTCTGCCAGCATCAGTGGAGGACCATCACCACAGTCTCTGCCAGCATCAGTGGAAGACCATCACCAGTCTCTGCCAGCATCAGTGGAGGACCATCACCAGTCTCTGCCAGCATCAGTGGAAGACCATCACCACAGTCTCTGCCAGCATCAGTGGAAGACCATCACCAGTCTCTGCCAGCATCAGTGGAAGACCATCACCAGTCTCTGCCAGCATCAGTGGAAGACCATCACCAGTCTCTGCCAGCATCAGTGGAAGACCATCACCAGTCTCTGCCAGCATCAGTGGAGGACCATCACCACAGTCTCTGCCAGCATCAGTGGAAGACCATCACCAGTCTCTGCCAGCATCAGTGGAAGACCATCACCACAGTCTCTGCCAGCATCAGTGGAGGACCATCACCAGTCTCTGCCAGCATCAGTGGAAGACCATCACCACAGTCTCTGCCAGCATCAGTGGAAGACCATCACCAGTCTCTGCCAGCATCAGTGGAAGACCATCACCACAGTCTCTGCCAGCATCAGTGGAAGACCATCACCACAGTCTCTGCCAGCATCAGTGGAGGACCATCACCAGTCTCTGCCAGCATCAGTGAAGGACCATCACCAGTCTCTGCCAGCATCAGTGGAGGACCATCACCACAGTCTCTGCCAGCATCAGTGGAAGACCATCACCAGTCTCTGCCAGCATCAGTGGAGGACCATCACCACAGTCTCTGCCAGCATCAGTGGAGGACCATCACCACAGTCTCTGCCAGCATCAGTGGAAGACCATCACCACAGTCTCTGCCAGCATCAGTGGAGACCATCACCAGTCTCTGCCAGCATCAGTGGAGGACCATCACCACAGTCTCTGCCAGCATCAGTGGAGGACCATCACCACAGTCTCTGCCAGCATCAGTGGAAGACCATCACCACAGTCTCTGCCAGCATCAGTGGAGACCATCACCACAGTCTCTGCCAGCATCAGTGGAGGACCATCACCACAGTCTCTGCCAGCATCAGTGGAAGACCATCACCACAGTCTCTGCCAGCATCAGTGGAGGACCATCACCAGTCTCTGCCAGCATCAGTGGAGGACCATCACCAGTCTCTGCCAGCATCAGTGGAGGACCATCACCAGTCTCTGCCAGCATCAGTGGAAGACCATCACCACAGTCTCTGCCAGCATCAGTGGAGGACCATCACCACAGTCTCTGCCAGCATCAGTGGAAGACCATCACCAGTCTCTGCCAGCATCAGTGGAAGACCATCACCACAGTCTCTGCCAGCATCAGTGGAGGACCATCACCAGTCTCTGCCAGCATCAGTGGAAGACCATCACCACAGTCTCTGCCAGCATCAGTGGAAGACCATCACCAGTCTCTGCCAGCATCAGTGGAAGACCATCACCAGTCTCTGCCAGCATCAGTGGAAGACCATCACCAGTCTCTGCCAGCATCAGTGGAAGACCATCACCACAGTCTCTGCCAGCATCAGTGGAAGACCATCACCACAGTCTCTGCCAGCATCAGTGGAAGACCATCACCACAGTCTCTGCCAGCATCAGTGGAAGACCATCACCACAGTCTCTGCCAGCATCAGTGGAAGACCATCACCACAGTCTCTGCCAGCATCAGTGGAAGACCATCACCACAGTCTCTGCCAGCATCAGTGGAGGACCATCACCAGTCTCTGCCAGCATCAGTGGAGGACCATCACCAGTCTCTGCCAGCATCAGTGGAGGACCATCACCACAGTCTCTGCCAGCATCAGTGGAAGACCATCACCAGTCTCTGCCAGCATCAGTGGAGGACCATCACCACAGTCTCTGCCAGCATCAGTGGAAGACCATCACCAGTCTCTGCCAGCATCAGTGGAGGACCATCACCACAGTCTCTGCCAGCATCAGTGGAAGACCATCACCAGTCTCTGCCAGCATCAGTGGAAGACCATCACCAGTCTCTGCCAGCATCAGTGGAAGACCATCACCAGTCTCTGCCAGCATCAGTGGAAGACCATCACCAGTCTCTGCCAGCATCAGTGGAAGACCATCACCACAGTCTCTGCCAGCATCAGTGGAGGACCATCACCAGTCTCTGCCAGCATCAGTGGAAGACCATCACAGTCTCTGCCAGCATCAGTGGAGACCATCACCACAGTCTCTGCCAGCATCAGTGGAAGACCATCACCACAGTCTCTGCCAGCATCAGTGGAAGACCATCACAGTCTCTGCCAGCATCAGTGGAAGACCATCACCACAGTCTCTGCCAGCATCAGTGGAGGACCATCACCACAGTCTCTGCCAGCATCAGTGGAAGACCATCACCACAGTCTCTGCCAGCATCAGTGGAGGACCATCACCACAGTCTCTGCCAGCATCAGTGGAAGACCATCACCACAGTCTCTGCCAGCATCAGTGGAGGACCATCACCACAGTCTCTGCCAGCATCAGTGGAAGACCATCACCAGTCTCTGCCAGCATCAGTGGAAGACCATCACCACAGTCTCTGCCAGCATCAGTGGAGGACCATCACCAGTCTCTGCCAGCATCAGTGGAAGACCATCACCACAGTCTCTGCCAGCATCAGTGGAGACCATCACCAGTCTCTGCCAGCATCAGTGGAAGACCATCACCACAGTCTCTGCCAGCATCAGTGGAAGACCATCACCACAGTCTCTGCCAGCATCAGTGGAGACCATCACCAGTCTCTGCCAGCATCAGTGAAGGACCATCACCAGTCTCTGCCAGCATCAGTGGAGGACCATCACCACAGTCTCTGCCAGCATCAGTGGAAGACCATCACCAGTCTCTGCCAGCATCAGTGGAGGACCATCACCACAGTCTCTGCCAGCATCAGTGGAGGACCATCACCACAGTCTCTGCCAGCATCAGTGGAAGACCATCACCACAGTCTCTGCCAGCATCAGTGGAGGACCATCACCAGTCTCTGCCAGCATCAGTGGAGGACCATCACCACAGTCTCTGCCAGCATCAGTGGAGGACCATCACCACAGTCTCTGCCAGCATCAGTGGAAGACCATCACCACAGTCTCTGCCAGCATCAGTGGAGACCATCACCACAGTCTCTGCCAGCATCAGTGGAGGACCATCACCACAGTCTCTGCCAGCATCAGTGGAAGACCATCACCACAGTCTCTGCCAGCATCAGTGGAGGACCATCACCAGTCTCTGCCAGCATCAGTGGAGGACCATCACCAGTCTCTGCCAGCATCAGTGGAGGACCATCACCAGTCTCTGCCAGCATCAGTGGAGGACCATCACCAGTCTCTGCCAGCATCAGTGGAAGACCATCACCACAGTCTCTGCCAGCATCAGTGGAGGACCATCACCACAGTCTCTGCCAGCATCAGTGGAAGACCATCACCAGTCTCTGCCAGCATCAGTGGAAGACCATCACCACAGTCTCTGCCAGCATCAGTGGAGGACCATCACCAGTCTCTGCCAGCATCAGTGGAAGACCATCACCACAGTCTCTGCCAGCATCAGTGGAAGACCATCACCAGTCTCTGCCAGCATCAGTGGAAGACCATCACCAGTCTCTGCCAGCATCAGTGGAAGACCATCACCAGTCTCTGCCAGCATCAGTGGAAGACCATCACCACAGTCTCTGCCAGCATCAGTGGAAGACCATCACCACAGTCTCTGCCAGCATCAGTGGAAGACCATCACCACAGTCTCTGCCAGCATCAGTGGAGGACCATCACCACAGTCTCTGCCAGCATCAGTGGAAGACCATCACCACAGTCTCTGCCAGCATCAGTGGAAGACCATCACCACAGTCTCTGCCAGCATCAGTGGAGGACCACCACAGTCTCTGCCAGCATCAGTGGAGGACCATCACCAGTCTCTGCCAGCATCAGTGGAGGACCATCACCACAGTCTCTGCCAGCATCAGTGGAAGACCATCACCCAGTCTCTGCCAGCATCAGTGGAGGACCATCACACAGTCTCTGCCAGCATCAGTGGAAGACCATCACCAGTCTCTGCCAGCATCAGTGGAAGGACCATCACAGTCTCTGCCAGCATCAGTGGAAGGACCATCACCAGTCTCTGCCAGCATCAGTGGAAGACCATCACCAGTCTCTGCCAGCATCAGTGGAAGACCATCACCACAGTCTCTGCCAGCATCAGTGGAGGACCATCACAGTCTCTGCCAGCATCAGTGGAAGACCATCACACAGTCTCTGCCAGCATCAGTGGAGGACCATCACCACAGTCTCTGCCAGCATCAGTGGAAGGACCATCCCACAGTCTCTGCCAGCAACACCCCCCAGTCTGCCAGCATCAGTGGAAGACCATCACCAGTCTCTGCCAGCATCAGTGGAAGACCATCACCACAGTCTCTGCCAGCATCAGTGGAGGACCATCAACAGTCTCTGCCAGCATCAGTGGAAGACCATCACACAGTCTCTGCCAGCATCAGTGGAGGACCATCACCACAGTCTCTGCCAGCATCAGTGGAAGACCATCACCACAGTCTCTGCCAGCATCAGTGGAGGACCATCACCACAGTCTCTGCCAGCATCAGTGGAAGACCATCACCACAGTCTCTGCCAGCATCAGTGGAGACCATCACCACAGTCTCTGCCAGCATCAGTGGAGGACCATCACCACAGTCTCTGCCAGCATCAGTGGAAGACCATCACCACAGTCTCTGCCAGCATCAGTGGAAGACCATCACCACAGTCTCTGCCAGCATCAGTGGAAGACCATCACCACAGTCTCTGCCAGCATCAGTGGAGACCATCACACAGTCTCTGCCAGCATCAGTGGAAGACCATCACCAGTCTCTGCCAGCATCAGTGGAGACCATCACCACAGTCTCTGCCAGCATCAGTGGAAGACCATCACCACAGTCTCTGCCAGCATCAGTGGAGGACCATCACCACAGTCTCTGCCAGCATCAGTGGAGACCATCACCAGTCTCTGCCAGCATCAGTGGAAGACCATCACCACAGTCTCTGCCAGCATCAGTGGAGGACCATCACCAGTCTCTGCCAGCATCAGTGGAAGACCATCACCACAGTCTCTGCCAGCATCAGTGGAGACCATCACCACAGTCTCTGCCAGCATCAGTGGAGACCATCACCACAGTCTCTGCCAGCATCAGTGGAGGACCATCACCAGTCTCTGCCAGCATCAGTGGAAGACCATCACCACAGTCTCTGCCAGCATCAGTGGAGACCATCACCAGTCTCTGCCAGCATCAGTGGAGACCATCACCACAGTCTCTGCCAGCATCAGTGGAAGACCATCACCAGTCTCTGCCAGCATCAGTGGAAGACCATCACCACAGTCTCTGCCAGCATCAGTGGAAGACCATCACCAGTCTCTGCCAGCATCAGTGGAAGACCATCACCACAGTCTCTGCCAGCATCAGTGGAAGACCATCACCACAGTCTCTGCCAGCATCAGTGGAGGACCATCACCACAGTCTCTGCCAGCATCAGTGGAGGACCATCACCACAGTCTCTGCCAGCATCAGTGGAGGACCATCACAGTCTCTGCCAGCATCAGTGGAGGACCATCACCACAGTCTCTGCCAGCATCAGTGGAGGACCATCACAGTCTCTGCCAGCATCAGTGGAAGACCATCACCACAGTCTCTGCCAGCATCAGTGGAAGACCATCACCAGTCTCTGCCAGCATCAGTGGAGGACCATCACCAGTCTCTGCCAGCATCAGTGGAAGACCATCACACAGTCTCTGCCAGCATCAGTGGAGGACCATCACCACAGTCTCTGCCAGCATCAGTGGAAGACCATCACCAGTCTCTGCCAGCATCAGTGGAAGACCATCACCAGTCTCTGCCAGCATCAGTGGAAGACCATCACCACAGTCTCTGCCAGCATCAGTGGAGGACCATCACCACAGTCTCTGCCAGCATCAGTGGAAGACCATCACCAGTCTCTGCCAGCATCAGTGGAAGACCATCACCACAGTCTCTGCCAGCATCAGTGGAGGACCATCACCAGTCTCTGCCAGCATCAGTGGAAGACCATCACCACAGTCTCTGCCAGCATCAGTGGAAGACCATCACCAGTCTCTGCCAGCATCAGTGGAAGACCATCACCAGTCTCTGCCAGCATCAGTGGAAGACCATCACAGTCTCTGCCAGCATCAGTGGAAGACCATCACCACAGTCTCTGCCAGCATCAGTGGAAGACCATCACCACAGTCTCTGCCAGCATCAGTGGAAGGCCATCACCACAGTCTCTGCCAGCATCAGTGGAAGACCATCACCACAGTCTCTGCCAGCATCAGTGGAAGACCATCACCACAGTCTCTGCCAGCATCAGTGGAAGACCATCACCACAGTCTCTGCCAGCATCAGTGGAGGACCATCACCAGTCTCTGCCAGCATCAGTGGAGGACCATCACCAGTCTCTGCCAGCATCAGTGGAGGACCATCACCACAGTCTCTGCCAGCATCAGTGGAAGACCATCACCAGTCTCTGCCAGCATCAGTGGAGGACCATCACCACAGTCTCTGCCAGCATCAGTGGAAGACCATCACCAGTCTCTGCCAGCATCAGTGGAAGACCATCACCAGTCTCTGCCAGCATCAGTGGAAGACCATCACAGTCTCTGCCAGCATCAGTGGAAGACCATCACCAGTCTCTGCCAGCATCAGTGGAAGACCATCACACAGTCTCTGCCAGCATCAGTGGAGGACCATCACCAGTCTCTGCCAGCATCAGTGGAAGGACCATCACCAGTCTCTGCCAGCATCAGTGGAGGACCATCACCACAGTCTCTGCCAGCATCAGTGGAAGACCATCACCACAGTCTCTGCCAGCATCAGTGGAAGACCATCACCAGTCTCTGCCAGCATCAGTGGAAGACCATCACCACAGTCTCTGCCAGCATCAGTGGAGGACCATCACCACAGTCTCTGCCAGCATCAGTGGAAGACCATCACCACAGTCTCTGCCAGCATCAGTGGAGGACCATCACCACAGTCTCTGCCAGCATCAGTGGAAGACCATCACCACAGTCTCTGCCAGCATCAGTGGAGGACCATCACACAGTCTCTGCCAGCATCAGTGGAAGACCATCACCACAGTCTCTGCCAGCATCAGTGGAGGACCATCACCACAGTCTCTGCCAGCATCAGTGGAGGACCATCACCACAGTCTCTGCCAGCATCAGTGGAGACCATCACCCAGTCTCTGCCAGCATCAGTGGAAGACCATCACCACAGTCTCTGCCAGCATCAGTGGAGGACCATCACACAGTCTCTGCCAGCATCAGTGGAGACCATCACCACAGTCTCTGCCAGCATCAGTGGAGACCATCACACAGTCTCTGCCAGCATCAGTGGAGACCATCACCACAGTCTCTGCCAGCATCAGTGGAAGACCATCACCACAGTCTCTGCCAGCATCAGTGGAGGACCATCACCAGTCTCTGCCAGCATCAGTGGAGGACCATCACCAGTCTCTGCCAGCATCAGTGGAAGACCATCACCACAGTCTCTGCCAGCATCAGTGGAGGACCATCACCAGTCTCTGCCAGCATCAGTGGAAGACCATCACACAGTCTCTGCCAGCATCAGTGGAGACCATCACACAGTCTCTGCCAGCATCAGTGGAGGACCATCACCACAGTCTCTGCCAGCATCAGTGGAGGACCATCACCAGTCTCTGCCAGCATCAGTGGAAGACCATCACCACAGTCTCTGCCAGCATCAGTGGAAGACCATCACCAGTCTCTGCCAGCATCAGTGGAGACCATCACCACAGTCTCTGCCAGCATCAGTGGAGACCATCACCAGTCTCTGCCAGCATCAGTGGAGGACCATCACCAGTCTCTGCCAGCATCAGTGGAAGACCATCACCAGTCTCTGCCAGCATCAGTGGAAGACCATCACCACAGTCTGCCAGCATCAGTGGGAAGACCATCACCACAGTCTCTGCCAGCATCAGTGGAGGACCATCACACAGTCTCTGCCAGCATCAGTGGAGAGGACATCACCACAGTCTCTGCCAGCATCAGTGGAGGACCATCACCAGTCTCTGCCAGCATCAGTGGAAGACCATCACACAGTCTCTGCCAGCATCAGTGGA
>WNGS01011012.1:6077-20791 GCA_020271785.1 Procambarus virginalis
AACCTAACCTAACCTAACCATACCTTACCTAACCATAACCATGCCCGCGGCTACGTCAACAAAGCAAAGCATCATCAGCTAGGTGGAAAAAAGTGACTGGGCCCAAACGCATCTGTCCCCCGCGTGGCGGTGGTGGTTCGATCCAGGGGCTCCTCCGTTGTAAGGACGTAGACCACTGCGCTACAAGACCCCCCCCCATACCCCTAATGCCTAATACCAGTAGGACACCAAGACGTATACTTATCGGGTATACTCAGCCTTGCAGACACCGAGGGGGGGGCCGTATAGAGGAGTTTACTCACCTGTAAGGTAAAGCAGACCAGGGGGGGGGGTGCATAGAGGAGTTTACTCACCTGTAAGGTAAAGCAGACCAAGGAGGGGCGCATAGAGGAGTTTACTCACCTGTAAAGTAAAGCAGACACAGTCCATTAAACAAACAGTTCTGCAGTCGGAGGCAGACATTTACAGTTATATATAATCTCTAATCATAATATGCAATTATTAATAATTACCAATAATAACTACACTTTCTATAATTATTATAGTCATTAGTTCATCCAAGTGCCACTAAAGAGACATTACTTCTCACACACAATTATAAAAGACATAAAATAGTAACAATCATCACCAAAATAGATATAATCACACAAATATTGATGCAAGTTAAATACAAGAAAATAAAACTGGGAAACATTTCAAAAGGTTGGTCAGAGAGCCTTCCGCACAGTGCCCCACATGAGCCGGGGCCGGGAGCTGGAGAACCACGCAGGAGCCACAGGGAAGGTGCTCCAGTGATTACAAGGAGCACTTAGGCAACACGGAAGGTGCTCTGTCAATAAGGGAGCACCTAAGCAACAGAAGACTATAAATATAAGAATTATATAAGACTATAACTATAAGAATCGCATTACCTAGAGCATACCTCAAGAAGGTTTCGAGAGTTTTGCTACACTCCAAAGCCCGGCCCGGGGGAGTCAGGCTCGACTTGTGATAACTTGGTCCAACAGGCTATTGCTTGGCGCAACCAGCAACTGCCCACAACCTGGTGGCCCAAGAGCTTGGATCTACTCAATGAAAACCCAGCCCTCTACAGAACATAATTTCAACATTAAATACGCCCTCACAACCCCTCCCCCCTCAAAAGAAGATTCTTAAACAGATCATCTTATCATGTACACAAGTATGTAAGTGTGTATATATGTGACTGTTACACAGTATTCATCTATAGACACCATATATGCTGAAATATACGTGAAGAACATCACACATATTCACAGCTCCCTGACAAGAGAGTAAGCTTAGCTTAGCTGCCAACACCCACACATCGTGTCAGCAAGGCGGACAGCCCGCCTGCTATCATAACATCGTGTCAGCAAGGCGGACAGCCCGCCTGCTATCATAACACCGTGTCAGCAAGGTGGACAGCCCGCCTGCTATCATACACCGTGTCAGCAAGGTGGACAGCCCGCCTGCTATCATAACATCGTGTCAGCAAGGTGGACAGCCCGCCTGCTATCATAACATCGTGTCAGCAAGGTGGACAGCCCGCCTGCTATCATAACATCGTGTCAGCAAGGTGGACAGCCCGCCTGCTATCATAACATTGTGTCAGCAAGGCGGACAGCCCGCCTGCTATCATAACATCGTGTCAGCAAGGTGGACAGCCTACCTGCTATCATAACATCGTGTCAGCAAGGTGGACAGCCTACCTGCTATCATAACATCGTGTCAGCAAGGCGGACAGCCCGCCTGCTATCATAACATCGTGTCAGCAAGGCGGACAGCCCGCCTGCTAACATAACATTGTGTCAGCAAGGCGGACAGCCCGCCTGCTATCATAACATCGTGTCAGCAAGGCGGACAGCCCGCCTGCTATCATAACATCGTGTCAGCAAGGCAGACAGCCTACCTGCTATCATAACATCGTGTCAGCAAGGCGGACAGCCCGCCTGCTATCTTAACTTATACTGTACTTCCCATTTCCAAACTTATCCTTTCACCTGTACCTCTCCGTGTTTTTTCAATCTTTTTTTTATTTATAATTAAAAATAAAAAAAGTTTAGTAATAGGAGCTACGAGAAAAGCCGAAACATATTATATACCTCACACAACAAGAACCAAAAATAGATGAAACAAGGAGGGGGGAGACATGATCACCATATACAAATTCTAATAATCGAGTATCTTGTGTCCTAGAACAATTTGGTTACGCCAAGTTAAAGGGGCTTGAGAGGGAGATTCCATACGCAGTTTTAATACACGATCGTCGATCTATGAGTGTGAGTTGGTAGCCAGGAGCTAAAGTCCAAGACGAGCACGCACAAATAGACACACAGCACCACCACCAACAACAGGCTGGTGAACCCAGCCTTGCTAAACACGCCATTTTAAAAGCATTCAATTGCGCCAAGTGTCTGTAAATAACACAAGAACATCTTATCGGAGAGGAACATCAAATGCCGGGTTGGGCTTGTCTTATCGCACTGAAATATCGAGCTTACTCCTTCCCTCCCCATTCCCCTAATTCCTTTCCCCATTTACCCACCTCCTCCCCCCCNCCCCTATCTGCGTGGCTTTATGAGCAATTGTTATCAGTGTGTGGCAGCCTCTCGTCCGGGTATATCCTGCCTTACTGTCTGTGCTACTGCTGTTGCTGCGCTGCTGCTTCTGCTGTTGTCGCTCCTGCTGGTGTTGCTGCTGCTGCTCCTGCTGTTGTTGTCGCTCCTGCTGCTGTTGCTGTTCGTGCTGCTGCTTCACTCGACGAACCATAATGTGAAGAGAGCAAGTAGTGAAGTGTAGGGCAGCTCCGCCAGTCTTGCCTGTTCCTTGTCTCCTGCAGTGTGGCAAGGTCCAGCTCCCTCAGTCTCTCCTCGTACCTCAGCCCCTCATCTTAGGACTCAGCCTTGTTGCCACATCTTGGGAACTTTTCTATCTTCGTTTCGTGTTTTTTTTTCAGGTGAGGGTTCTATGCCGCGGCTGCATAGTTAGTCTCACATAGGTTGTGTTTCAGGTGAGGGTTCCATGCCACAGCATGGAATGGAACATTGAACATGAGATGGCACTTAGTACTCTCACACAGTACCCAACCTGCACACAGAAATAACACCACATGAGGCCAGGAGGCATGGCAGGATGTGCAGAATACCCCCGTTGAAGAGCAGAGGTGCAACAGATACTCTGAGAGAGAACTCTATCAACATTTTTTTTTAAATTTTGCCCCGAGGGGCGAGTTTATTGGCCAGCGCCACTCATCTTGTGAGTGGACATACCGCCAGCAGCATGTACAACACTCCCCAATAGGAAGAAAACCCCTGGGTTGTTCATCCTGTCACTTGTACCCAGACACACCTGGGACTTGCTTAACTGTCTCAAGTGAACAGCTCCTCAAACTAAAAGGTTAACATCTGTCAACCCTTAAAAGCTTACGTTATCTTGCGGGTGCAAAATGGGGAAATCTTTTAAGAACAGTATCAATATTTGACAGATAGTGTTTTCCTAACTCAAACAATGTGGGGTTTATTATTCTACACATACTTCTGATTTCTCTCAGGTGTTCACATTCACGTAGATAGTGGTCAAGGCGGTGTCCGTCAATCTCACCACAGATTCTGCAACTTCGCTGATCAACTGTTGTTTCCATTCCATATCTCCATGGATATCTGTATCCAAGACGGATTGTCGCTATTCCTGATTCTCTCCCTCGTCCTCCTCCTCTTCGTCCATAATGATTGGTATTGCCAGCTGCAACCATGTTGTACCATCGTACAGATTCACTGGTTTGTGCTTCTATCCTCCTTTCCTCAGTTACCTTGTCACGGTGATGTTGCCTGACAATACCTCTAATTTGTAGCAGAGTCTTGGGTATGAAGTATTCAATATGGTCTCCTTCAGCGCCTTCAGCAGCCAGCACATCTGCTCGTTCATTCCCACATATTCCAACATGGGAGGGGATCCACAGAAACTTGACGATTCTTCCTTGATTGGTTAGTACTCTCGCAGCTCTCTTAATCTCAGCGACTATCGCAAGATTTTCTGCTCGATTTTTACTACGGTTTTGCAGTGCTCAGAGGCTCGAGACTGTTCAACACGCTTCCACTACACATAAGGGGCATAACTGGCCGACGCCTCACAGTGTTCAAGAGAGAGGACTCGATAAGCACTTCCAAAGGATACCTGATCAACCAGGCTGTGACTCATACGTCAGGCTGTGAGCAGCTGCATCTAACAACCTGGTTGACCGGCCCAGCAACCAACAGACCTGGTCGAGGACCGGGCCGCGGGGACGTTCAGCCCCGAAATCATCTCAAGGTAAGGTAAGGTCACCCGTGAGACCTCATGGGCATTGAACACCTCACTGCACACGAGGAGGCACCAGTGTTCAGTGTTCAGCACAAACTGAACACAAGAAACGTTAGTTTATAGCCAAGTTGTGAACACAAAAGCAGGACACTTGCCCAATATAAACAGACCGTTGAGTCTGTGGTTCCGCAGGACGGTCAACGAGAGCCTGGGATAATGAGCTTCCCGGCCCTGGTACGTAGGGACCAGAGTGCCCAAACAACGTGAGTTCTGTGTTGGTCCTGGAGATAATATTTATGGGTTCAGTGATGGGGTGCATCACGGCTTTTGGGTGGAGAGGCTCGCCCTGTTTACTAGTGGGGGGGGGGGGGAGAAAGGTAGGGTGAACAGAGGGACAGTGTGAAAGAGCAGTGGGAGTGAGAAAGATTTGTAATACGGGTTATTCATGTCCGTACAACCTCTTGGGTGATTTTTAATCTTCATCAATGAAATTTAAACAAAAAAATCTGCACTGGTCTAGCCGACCTTGTAAACCCGAGCTCCAGCTCCAGGGCCCCGTGCTTCCATGTGTGCCATACCTTCAATGAACCTTCGCTGCCGCTGTTACAGCCTTCAGGCTGTAACTGAAGGCCTGTTACCTGGCCGGTAACAGCCTTCACCAGTGTGGTGTAGCGCTCGGTGAGGCAAGTACTGATGCCTCTGGCCAGCCAGCGGATGGGTCACCGTCTCCCACACCCTCGCTAGGGTGACCTCAACCGTACACACACAAGACGTTGAGAGCATAGAGCATTGTCCACTCACAAGATGAGTAGCGCTGCCCAATAAACTCGCCCCTCGGGGCAAAATTTAAATTTAAATTTAAAGACGTTGACTCAATGTAACATCAACGTCCTTTATCCCACGGTGTGGCCACCATGGGAGGAGTCAATTACACAATCACCGCCTCTCGACCTCAATTATAAATTACTCGTTAATTAACAAGACGATTTCGATGAGATTTAATTAAAGATGCAGCATAGTGGGCTACGTTTTCATCTCACAATCGAAGAGGATTAAGGGTTCGATCCCCGGGACGGTACAGAGAGAGAAATCTCCGAGCAGGTCTCCTAATGCCTCTATATTCACCAAGCAGCAAATAGGTATATACCCCCAAGACCTAGGCAACTGTTGTGGGAAGCATCCTGTGGCGTGTCAGTATAGCTGACCTAGGGAGTGGTTGAGAGGGGAACCTTCATATAGGCCTAAGTATAGGCCTACTGTCCCCGACAACGGAAACAGCAACTGTCGCTGCTGCTGCTCTACGGGCTCACCATAGCCCGTGCTACTTGGAACTTCTTGTTCCAGGTAGCGAATCTTTAACAACAACAACATGCTGCTGCTGCTGCAAGATGCTAGGTCAATATATGCAAGATTGCGGAAGACTGAGAATGAGAACTATACGTGTGTGTGTGGGGGGGGGAATTGATTGATTGACAGTTGAGAGGCGGGCCGAAAGAGCAGAGCTCAACCCCCGCAAGCACAACTAGGTGAATACACAACTATAGACTGTTAACCATGAAATCCTGACACTAATGGCTTTTAAGATGAGTCTCCCCCCCCCCCACCACCACGAAATGAGTGCCAGCGACCACAAGACCTAACGACCTAACCTAACCTAACCTAACCTAACCTTACCATACCTAACCTAACCTAACCTAACCTAACCTAACCATACCATACCCATACGACCACAAGACCTAACCTAACCTAACCTAACCTAACCTAACCTAACCTAACCATACCATACCCATACGACCACAAGACCTAACCTAACCATACCTAAACTAACCTAACCTAACCTAACCTAACCTAACCTTACCTAACCTAACCTAACCTAACCTAACTATACCTTACCTAACCTAACCATGCCCGCGGCTACGTCAACAAAGCAAAGCATCATCAGCTAGGTGGAAAAAAGGTGACTGGGCCCAAACGCCTCTGTCCCCCGCGTGCGGTGGTGGTTCGATCCAGGGGCTCCTCCGTTGTAAGGACGTAGACCACTGCGCTACAAGACCCCCCCCCATACCCCTAATGCCTAATACCAGTTAGGACACCAAGACGTTATACTTACGGGTATACTCAGCCTTGCAGACACCAGGGGGGGGCGTATAGAGGAGTTTACTCACCTGTAAGGTAAAGCAGACCAAGGAGGGGCGCATAGAGGAGTTTACTCACCTGTAAGGTAAAGCAGACCAAGGAGGGGCGCATAGAGGAGTTTACTCACCTGTAAAGTAAAGCAGACACAGTCCATTAAACAAACAGTTCTGCAGTCGGAGGCAGACATTTACAGTTATATATAATCTCTAATCATAATATGCAATTATTAATAATTACCAATAATAACTACACTTTCTATAATTATTATAGTCATTAGTTCATCCAAGTGCCACTAAAGAGACATTACTTCTCACACACAATTATAAAAGACATAAAATAGTAACAATCGTCACCAAAATAGATATAATCACACAAATATTGATGCAAGTTAAATACAAGAAAATAAAACTGGGAATTTATTATATTCTACTATTATTCACCAAGCAGAACTATTCACCAAGCAGCAAATAGGTATATACCCCAAGACCTAGGCAACTGTTGTGGGAAGCATCCTGTGGCGTGTCAGTATAGCTGACCTAGGGAGTGGTTGAGAGGGGAACCTTCATATAGGCCTAAGTATAGGCCTACTGTCCCCGACAACGGAAACAACAACTGTCGCTGCTGCTGCTCTACGGGCTCACCATAGCCCGTGCTACTTGGAACTTCTTGTTCCAGGTAGCGAATCTTTAACAACAACAACATGCTGCTGCTGCTGCAAGATGCTAGGTCAATATATGCAAGAATGCGGAAGACTGAGTATGTGAACTATACGTGTGTGGGGGGAGGGGGGAGGGGGGGAATTGATTGATTGACAGTTGAGAGGCGGGCCGAAAGAGCAGAGCTCAACCCCCGCAAGCACAACTAGGTGAATACACAACTATAGACTGTTAACCATGAAATCCTGACACTAATGGCTTTTAAGATGAGTCTCCCCCCCCCCCACCACCACGAAATGAGTGCCAGCGACCACAAGACCTAACGACCTAACCTAACCTAACCTAACCTAACCTTACCATACCTAACCTAACCTAACCTAACCTAACCATACCATACCCATACGACCACAAGACCTAACCTAACCATACCTAACCTAACCTAACCTAACCTAACCTAACCTAACCTAACCATACCATACCCATACGACCACAAGACCTAACCTAACCATACCTAAACTAACCTAACCTAACCTAACCTAACCTAACCTTACCTAACCTAACCTAACCTAACCTAACCATACCTTACCTAACCTAACCATGCCCGCGGCTACGTCAACAAAGCAAAGCATCATCAGCTAGGTGGAAAAAAGGTGACTGGGCCCAAACGCCTCTGTCCCCCGCGTGCGGTGGTGGTTCGATCCAGGGGCTCCTCCGTTGTAAGGACGTAGACCACTGCGCTACAAGACCCCCCCCCCCCATACCCCTAATGCCTAATACCAGTTAGGACACCAAGACGTTATACTTACGGGTATACTCAGCCTTGCAGACACCAGGGGGGGGGCGTATAGAGGAGTTTACTCACCTGTAAGGTAAAGCAGACCAAGGAGGGGCGCATAGAGGAGTTTACTCACCTGTAAGGTAAAGCAGACCAAGGAGGGGCGCATAGAGGAGTTTACTCACCTGTAAAGTAAAGCAGACACAGTCCATTAAACAAACAGTTCTGCAGTCGGAGGCAGACATTTACAGTTATATATAATCTCTAATCATAATATGCAATTATTAATAATTACCAATAATAACTACACTTTCTATAATTATTATAGTCATTAGTTCATCCAAGTGCCACTAAAGAGACATTACTTCTCACACACAATTATAAAAGACATAAAATAGTAACAATCGTCACCAAAATAGATATAATCACACAAATATTGATGCAAGTTAAATACAAGAAAATAAAACTGGGAAACATTTCAAAAGGTTGAATATTGCTGGACTGTCAGAGAGCCTTCCGCACAGTGCCCCACATGAGCCGGGGCCGGGAGCTGGAGAACCACGCAGGAGCCACAGGGAAGGTACGTGGAAGGTGCTCCAGTGATTATAAGGGAGCACCTAAGCAACAGAAGACTATAAATATAAGAATTATATAAGACTATAACTATAAGAATCGCATTACCTAGAGCATACCTCAAGAAGGTTTCGAGAGTTTTGCTACACTCCAAAGCCCGGCCCGGGGGGGCCAGGCTCGACTTGTGATAACTTGGTCCAACAGGCTGTTGCTTGGCGCAACCAGCAACTGCCCACAACCTGGTGGCCCAAGAGCTTGGATCTACTCAATGAAAACCCAGCCCTCTACAGAACATAATTTCAACATTAAATACGCCCTCACAACCCCTCCTCCCCTCAAAAGAAGATTCTTAAACAGATCATCTTATCATGTACACAAGTATGTAAGTGTGTATATATGTGACTGTTACACAGTATTCATCTATAGACACCCATATATGCTGAAATATATGTGAAGAACATCACACATATTCACAGCTCCCTGACAAGAGAGTAAGCTTAGCTTAGCTGCCAACACCCACACATCGTGTCAGCAAGGCGGACAGCCCGCCTGCTATCATAACATCGTGTCAGCAAGGCGGACAGCCCGCCTGCTATCATAACATCGTGTCAGCAAGGCGGACAGCCCGCCTGCTATCATAACATCGTGTCAGCAAGGCGGACAGCCCGCCTGCTATCATAACATCGTGTCAGCAAGGCGGACAGCCCGCCTGCTATCATAACATTGTGTCAGCAAGGCGGACAGCCCGCCTGCTATCATAACATCGTGTCAGCAAGGCGGACAGCCCGCCTGCTATCATAACATCGTGTCAGCAAGGACAGCCCGCCTGCTATCATAACATCGTGTCAGCAAGGACAGCCCGCCTGCTATCATAACATCGTGTCAGCAAGGTGGACAGCCCGCCTGCTATCATAACATCGTGTCAGCAAGGCGGACAGCCTACCTGCTATCTTAACTTATACTGTACTTCCCATTTCCAAACTTATCCTTTCACCTGTACCTCTCCGTGTTTTTTCAATCTTTTTTTTATTTATAATTAAAATAAAAAAGTTTAGTAATAGGAGCTACGAGAAAAGCCGAAACATATTATATACCTCACACAACAAGAACCAAAAATAGATGAAACAAGGAGGCGGGAGACATGATCACCATATACAAATTCAAATAATCGAGTATCTTGTGTCCTAGAACAATTTGGTTACGCCAAGTTAAAGGGGGTGAGAGGGAGACTCCATACGCAGTTTTAAATACACGATCGTCGATCTATGAGTGTGAGTTGGTAGCCAGGAGCTAAAGTCCAAGACGAGCACGCACAAATAGACACACTGCACCACCACCACCAACAACAGGCTGGTGAACCCAGCCTTGCTAAACACGCCATTTTAAAAGCATTCAATTGCGCCAAGTGTCTGTAAATAACACAAGAACATCTTATCGGAGAGGAACATCAAATGCCGGGTTGGGCTTGTCTTATCGCACTCAAATATCGAGCTTACTCCTTCCCTCCCCATTCCCCTAATTCATTTCCCCATTTACCCACCTCCTCCCCCCCAACAACCCACTATCCCACTCAATCATCATCAATTTATAATTAACTTGTGGGAAAAGCAAAGTTACAATTCGCTATTGTAAACTGTTATAAATACAAATGGCTATTGTAAACCTGACTTAGCTCAGCTGAGGGCACCAGGTAGACTTGGGACGGCTCGGGGTACCCAGGGGTCAGCCCCCAGGCCCACGGGGGTGTCCTAAACTGGGGACATACTCCTGCTAATCTCACACTTTGAATTCACTGGTACCCTGGACGCCATGTTCCCCTGACGGATGGGGCGCTGTGCTCTCTCTCAAGACATAGCATGCACAGAGAGAGAGAGAGATGAGACACCACTGAGAGAGAGACAGAGAGAGAGAGATGACGAGAGAGGAGAGAGAGAGAGGAGAGAGAGAGAGAGAGAGAGAGAGAGAGAGAGAGAGAGAGAGAGAGAGAGAGAGAGAGCAGGGGGATGAGAAGGGGGTTCAGCATAGCCTCGCGCCCCTACCACCATGGATGAATATCAGGCCAGTTCGGCCTATCTCAGCCCGGTAAGTCCACTACTTGAAAGACTAATTCCTTTGATAATGGTTCCTGACACGACTTACACTTTTTCTAGCCGATAACACCCACCAAACAACATTCACCTCTAGATTATTTTATTTCTAATGCCTGCCTGGTGGTGTGTGTGTGTGTGTGTGTGTGTGTGTGTGTGTGTGTGTGTGTGTGTGTGTGTGTTTATTTAATATTTGCAGAATCGAGCTATTAGCTCTTGGACCCCGCCTTTCTAACCAATCTATGTTTCCTCTATTATACCTACTACATATTTTTCTCAACACGCACACCCCCAGGAAGCAGCCCGTAACAGCTGTCTAACTCCCTTTGTTTCCGCCTCGGCCGGGAATCGAACCCGAGCCACAGGATTACGTGTCCAACGCACTGTCCACTCAGCTACCAGACCCCTGTGCGTGTGCCCTTGTGCGTGTGCTTCCTGTGTTAACAAATCTGTCCTTATCCACCCTGTCAATTCATCTTGAGAATTTTGAATGTGGTGATCATGTCTCCCCTCACGCAGACCTTCCTCGTAACTCATGCCTCTTAGTTCTGACACCCCGTCCCAGCGGGTACACTAAGTATGTAACAATAAGAGCTGTGCAACATATTAAGAGCCAGACTACGTGGGCCGCCCTAGCTGGCCGGTCAGGGTGTCTGGCTGGCTGACTGGCTGGCTGGCTGGCTGGCGAACTGGCTGGCTGGCTGGCTGGCGAACTGGCTGGCTGGCTGGCTGGCGAACTGACTGGCTGGCTGGCTGGTGAACTGGCTGGCTGACTGGCGAACTGACTGGCTGGCTGGCGAACTGACTGACTGACTGGCGAACTGGCTGACTGGTTGGCTGGCGAACTGGCTGACTGGTTGGCTGGCGAACTGGCTGGCTGGCTGGCTGGCTGGCTGGCTGGCTGGCGAACTGACTGGCTGGCTGACTGGCTGGCTGGCTGGTGAACTGACTGGCTGGCTAGCTGGTGAACTGACTGGCTGGCTGGTGAACTGACTGGCTGGCTGGCTGGCTGGTGAACTGGCTGGCTGACTGGCGAACAGGCTGGCTGGCTGGCTGACTGGCGAACTGACTGGCTGACTGGCTGGCTGGTGAACTGACTGGCTGGCTGGCTGGCTGGTGAACTGGCTGGCTGACTAGCGAACTGGCTGGCTGGCTGGTGAACTGATTGGCTGGCTGGCTGGTGAACTGGCTGGCTGGATGGATGGCTGGCTAACTGACTGGCTGGTGAACTGGCTGGCTGACTGGCGAACTGACTGGCTGGCTGGTGAACTGGCTGGCTGACTGGCTGGCTGGTGAACTGACTAGCTGGATGGCTGGATGGCTAACTGACTGGCTGGTGAACTGGCTGGCTGACTGGCGAACTGACTGGCTGGCTGGTGAACTGGCTGGCTGACTGGCGAACTGGCGAACTGACTGACTGACTGGCGAGCTGACTGGCTGGATGGCTGGCTGGCTAACTGACTGGCTGACTGGCTGGCTGGCTGGCTAACTGACTGGCTGACTGGCTGGCTGGCTGGCGAATTGACTGGCTGGCTGGTGAATTGACTGGCTGGCTGGCTGGCTGGCTGGCGAATTGACTGGCTGGCTGCCGAATTGACTGGCTGGCTGGCTGGCTGGCTGGCGAATTGACTGGCTGGCTGCCGAATTGACTGGCTGGCTGGCTGGCTGGCTAACTGACTGGCTGGCTGGCTAACTGACTGGCTGGCTGGCTAACTTACTGGCTGGCTGGCTAACTGACTGGCTGACTGACTGGCTGGCTGGCTAACTGACTGGCTGGCTGGCTGACTGGCTGGCTTGGTGGCTGGCTGTACCTCACTATCTGTGGAGGGAGATACGGGGAACCCATTTGGTAAAAGGCTGGCATACACCTTATCGCACCTCCTATCGCTCTGATAACACACAACGCTGCTTTTCGCCCGCACTAAACTTGGCGACGCATGGCTCAACTCGCGGCCGAATTTTTTGTTGTTGTTGGTTGTCCATTTTGGCGGGAAGGTATATTTGGCGTGGGGGTGATTCCGGTCTTGATGGTGTTTGGGGAGATGGGGGAGGGGGGAGGGGAGGGCTGGGGGGGATTGTGGGGTGAGAGAAGGAGGGGTGAGAGAGGGAGGGAGGGGAGAGGAGAGCAGTGTATCGGAGGAGGATGAAGTATGAATGTAAATATAAATGTATACATGAATACCATGTTTAGATGGGTACTGTGTATACATGAATACTGCGTATACATAGAGCCCTGAGGTGTATAGAGCGCCTGAGGACTCACATAGGGAAAATGTAAACAAGCTTACGCACTCAACCTTACGCACTCAACCTTACGCACTCAACCTCACGCACTCAACCTCACGCACTCAACCATACGCACTCAACCTCACGCACTCAACCTTACGCACTCAACCTTACGCACTCAACCTTACGCACTTAGCCGCATCGGAACATTACTATATAACCATCAGAACAGGATCACGGATAACAGGGATACATAGAGAGGAATAACGAGATAACAAGAACACATGGGAGATACAGGGATATCCTCCCTCCCCCCCCCTGTTATCTCTCAAGTTCTCTCCCGTCTCTCACCTGGCTTCTACCTCACGATCCCTCACTTCCCCTCACCTTCTCACGTGCTTCTCTCCTCCCCCTCCCCCATCATTCTTCTCCCTCTTCCTCATGCTCCGTCGCTCTCCCCATCACCGCTGGGGAGATAGGCAAGACTGCTGGCAGTGTTATCACACACCCAGCAAGAGCTGATAAGCCAAGAGGGATTAGTCATACCTACATCTGGCGACTGTGGGGTGAAAAAAAGATGATAGGGGGTGTGGGGGAGATGGTGGGGGGGAGGGGGTGTGGGGGAGATGGTGGGGGGGGGGAGGGGGTATGGGGAGATGGTTGTGGGGGGGGAGGGGGAGGGAAGGGAGAGGAAAGTCTGGCAGCCCCGATAACGCCGCCCGGGGCATCGTCTGTTTGTTTACACGTTCAGCTGATTGGGGTGCTGACTGTTGGTGTTGATTGTTAGACGTTTGTATGCTTGTGGGGGCTGTGTATGCTTGTGGGGGGCTGTGTATGCTTGTGGGGCTGTGTATGTTTGTGGGGGCTGTGTATGTTTGTGGGGGCTGTGTATGTTTGTGGGGGCTGTGTATGCTTGTGGGGGCTGTGTATGCTTGTGGGGGCTGTGTATGCTTGTGGGGGCTGTGTATGCTTGTGGGGGCTGTGTATGCTTGTGGGATGTGTATGCTTGTGGGGGCTGTGTATGCTTATGGGGGCTGTGTATGCTTGTGGGGGCTGTGTATGCTTGTGGGGGCTGTGTATGTTTGTGGGGGCTGTGTATGCTTGTGGGGGCTGTGTATGCTTGTGGGGGCTGTGTATGTTTGTGGGGGCTGTGTATGCTTGTGGGGGCTGTGTATGCTTGTGGGGGCTGTGTATGCTTGTGGGGGCTGTGTATGCTTGTGGGGGCTGTGTATGCTTGTGGGGGCTGTGTATGCAACAACAACAACACCACAACAACCACAACACAACAACCACAACATACAACAACACAACACACAACACACACCACAACAACCACAACACACAACAACAACACACAACACACAACAACCACAACATACAACCACAACAACACACAACCACAACACACAAACAACACAACAACCACAACACACAACACACACCACAACAACCACAACACACCACAACAACCACAACAACCACAACACACAACAACCACAACACACAACAACCACAACATACAACCACAACAACACAACAACCACAACACACAAACAACACAACAACCACAACAACCACAACACAACCAAGATGCAGCAGGAGCATCAGACTAAGAGAAGACAGTGGTCTTGAGAGACGTCTAATGGGTGAGAGTGGACCAGAGTCTTATCAGATATAAGAGATAAGCACACAGCGTCGGGCTGCGGTCTCCCCCCCCCCCTCTCCATCACCCCACCCCCACCATCACCACAACCACCCACAATCACCACCGCCACCACCACCATCACCGCCCAGTTGGGTGTGTGGAGCACATGACTAAAGCTGCTGCCCAGTTGGGTGGGTGTGGAGCACATGATTGTAAAGCTGCTGCCCAGTTGGGTAGGTGTGGAGCACATGACTGTAAAGCTGCTGCCCAGTTGGGTGGGTGTGGAGCACATGATTGTAAAGCTGCTGCCCAGTTGG